>JADLZL010004086.1:317500-332500 GCA_015844335.1 Chrysopogon serrulatus
CGCCCGCAATCGCCGCCACAAGGCCTAACTAGCTGCTGCCTTCGGTGCGTCTCGCGAGTCCAGTTCGTCGCAGCCGTCGTAAGTCGCGGGGACGGGTTTTCCCTTGATCTCGCGAACCCTCCGGGCTTTTTTCTTTCTTTGATTCCTTGCCTCGGGTTGAGTTCTAATCGGACGCCGAACCCCTTGCAGAGGAGCTGTTGCCGCCGCCGTTCGTCGTCCGTCGCGCCGCAGCCGCTTCAGACGCCGAGAACAGCCCCGGTGAGTCCGCGGTCGTCCCCTCTTTCGTTTAGAACTGATCCCACGTCAATTCGAGGTCTCTAGGGTCCTCCCCGAGTTCCGCCCGGCGAGCTCCAATGCTCAGCCATGGCGTCGTCGCCTCTGTTCTGGTTCATGAACAGCTAGCTCTTCTTCTTCCTCCCCCCTCCTTTAACCTTGGCCATCCGATTTTCGATCAACGGCTCAGATTAGAAGATACCCCTTCGCGGTTATTTTTCTAAAGAGACCCCCTGTTTTCTATAAATCCAACCCGCAGTCCCTCTCAGCATTGAAAATCTGATTTTAATTATTTTATTTCGAAATTCCGTAATCCAGTATTTACAAGTCTGCCACTGCATTACTTTGCTTATAAAATCTTCGTTTTAACTTTGATTTGATTTGTTCAAGTTGCGTTAGATTCGTAATTTGATGCTCTACAAGATTAGCAATCTTCTAATCATGTTTTCCAACTTTTAATTTCAAGAATATATTTAATCTATTATTTTATAAAAGAAAATCTTATTTAAATCATAACCCTCTCGTTTTATATCCGATTTTTTGTGATCTAAGTAATACGTGTGATCGTAGCAACGTGTAGATCAGTTTTATGAACTTTCAAAATCTGTTTTTTCTTGATTGGTGTACTGTTCTAATTAGATCTATTTGTTTGCCTTGTACGATTGTTCGGATGCTTGCGTGTTGCTATGTGTTGATCAAGTCCAGTTGGTGAGCTTTACGTGGTGAACAAGAAGCATCATTCAAAGAAAGATCTGAGATCAAAGATCTAGAAGATTGGATCTAAAGTTTAAGGCAAGTATAGTTGGGATCATCCTTGATGACCTATTCATGATCTCACTAAATTTCATATGCATGTGTCCTTCTTGCTACCTATTAAGGATTTCCTAGTGATTGATTACCGATTACCTTGGCACTATGGGATATTGCATATGGGTAGCTATGCTAGTGCTTTATAACCATGATCTTGTAACTTGATTAATGATGTATGCAATAATGATAAAAGATGACTTTTTAGCAATTTGGAATCTCAGGGGGTTAGAGTTTGTTCTCTTTTTGAGATGCTCTAAATTCCTCTCCATAAGGACTTATCTGTACGTGATCATCCAGGACTTAACGTACAGCTGTGAGGGCTACATGGCTCTGGCTCTAGTTCACTCAAGAGACCTTTTCTAGCTTGTGAGAGGAAGGGCCGAATTGGGTATAGGGCAACTGCTGTCCTTATGAGTATAGCCGTGATGGAATTGTGCCATGTTGGAAGAGGGGTCCTATATCTGACGACTTAGCGTCCCTTGCTTGTTAGATGAACTCTTGGATGGCTTTATATAATTTTCGGTGTCATGGACTTTGCAAACCTATGCATTTGAAAATTATGACTCACAGTGAAAGTGTACACCTCTGCGCAGAGTTAAACCGATATATCGTCCGTGCCCACGGTTAGGGCGGCCAAGGGATTCTTACGGAATAGATGATCACTCTTTATTTTTGCTAAATGTTAATTATGATGTTTATATTCTATTCTTTAATCTTGTTTACCTGATCATGTGGTTATGGGAATTGCTACTACCTTGATGCTAATAATTGCTAAAAGTGGACATACACTAAAAAGCTAAATGCAGTCTAACCGTGTCAGCCTTTTTGAGCCTCATGAATCCCTACTATACTTGTTGAGTACGACATGTACTTACACTTGCTTTACTTTTCAATACTTTGGCAAAATCCTGGATGGGTACCAGATTGCTAGTCAAGAGAAGTTTAGGCTTGTGATCAACCGGTCATTTGTCCCCCGTGGAGTGGAGTCTTTACACGAAGATCGAGTGTCTTTTCTGGCTGGTTGCTCTACGAGGTTATATTCTTTACTAATACGCTATTATAATTAAGCATTGTCTTTTGATATTACCTCTATTTATGGCTATATGTGAGATTTGACTTCCTGGGCTCACATATAGTGTGTATCTGGTTTTATTCTTAAAACTGGGTGCTACAAAGTGGTATCAGAACAATGTTGACTGTAGGACGCAAGCCTAGTTAGAACTGGTCGTTTTAGCATGTTTTCTTTCTTGCCTACTTCTTGCTTCACTTTAACCTTTGTTATTTTCTTAAAGATATGCTTGTTTTGGTCTCTACTCTATTACAAAAACTTGACTCTATTTTGAATCTTTCTGATCTCTCTAAATAGATGGTTCATAACGAGAAGATTGCCCACATCAACTCTAAAAAACCATGCCTGACTAGAGGATTCTATGGACAAGCTCGTCCTATCGCAACTCGACACACTGGTTGGCGCAAGGAGTACCTTACCATGACCTTTAGTGGTGAAGCATTCTTCCACCCTCGACTTACGCAGATATTGCTTGAGCGCTACCCTAATCAAGAAGCTAGGGTGGAGTATAAGTGCACTAGGTGGACTCATCCTAGGTATGAGAACCACTGGAGCACAGAAGCACATGTCACAAGGTGGAATGAGTTTACTGGTTCACGGGTGGTGGAGTCCATTCACTCGTCCCCCGCTGATCGCTATGACATGCATGCTAGCATATCTGATGCTGCTCACCAGGCTCTTCTGGAATATCATGGAAGACACTACGAAAACATGCAGGGAAACAAGCACAAGTATCTTCCTCGATGTTCGCCTGGAAGTACACAATGCGTGATGGTTGATCCTTATTCAGAGCACAATGAACAACTAAGGGAGATGGCCTTTACCATCCAAGCTCTCCATCAGAAGTTGGAAGACAGCCAATTGGAGTTGGCGGAAGTAAGGCAACACTATGAAGAAGCCCTTGATGAGATTGATGAGTGGAGGAATCGTGCGGGACTGTTCAAGCTTAATGAAGTGGAGGATGAGCCACGCTCATCTTCACGCAAGAGATGCTACCCCGGATGCCACTACAGTCGCACCATGTTTAAGAATTAGGAGTTTATATGTCCCCTATGTATTAAAAACGCTAGTGGCGATAGTTGAGTCGAGTTGAGTCAAGTTTATGTGTCTTGTGAGCTTCTAATGATTATTTGATTGTGCTTATGCTTATGATGGAGTTGGATCTTTGTAATGTGTGCAATGAGCTTGTGGGCTTCATCCACAATTTCATTCAGTTTATAGGCCTAAGGTTTAAGGACTAATGATATATAAATAGTTGGGTTTTTGCTGTCTCCTGTTTCTTTTATTCTGCTTTTCTGGAGCAACCTGTCCCTTTTCGGTTTATGCCCCTCTTTTCGGTCATCCAAAAATCATGAGAAAATTCTGGACAATAGAAGACTTCATCATATTTCTCCGAGCGCAAGAACCACCTTCATATTTATTATGGTTTGGGAGTTATGAAAATCACAAGGCGATGCAACTGTGCTGTCAGCAACCTGCACAATATCTGTTGTGTACAGTTTTTGACCAACTTAACTACAGAATATGAGAAAGTATTCTACACAAAAGATGTAGAGGATTTCATAAGGGTTCCAACCATATAAGGCTCTCTATTATCTGATTAATGGACATGGAGATATGGGTGTTGCAAGATGCTGCATCTGCGCTGCTAGACTTTCTGGACAGAACATATGGTTGACTCTGAAACACTATTTTAGCTTCAAAATCTGGGAAAGTGGTGAATAAAATGGTTGTAGGGAATTTTATGATCTTTCCAACGGTATAAGCTAAAACCTAATTGGATTAACAGAGCAAAAGGTATAGCAGTTTTACAGCACTGCTGTTTTTTTTATCTCGTGTCAAATTCCAGAATACTTGTTCCTGTGTTTCTCCTGGATATGAGAAGGTCATTTGATAATTAATTCACTCAGAAGAAGGTGCAAGTTAACTTGGTGTCCCCTACCTTATCTTTTCTTAAGGGGGGTAGCCATGTTAAAGTTACATGATGGGGGTCTCCTGCATTTCACCCCACTTGGAAGCATCACTTATCTCTATGGTTGAGGAGTTACTATCAAGTGCACGTACCTCTACTCAAGAGTGAAGACTTGTTGGATCACCTACGAGGAGCTCCTATACTAATTAGGAATGGATTATCGATTCAAGCTATACTTGATTGAAAGTTTGGCCATCAGTGGATTGGCATTGTTGGCAAGGAAAGAGATAATGAACATCTACCATCGGTTTAATGGAGGCTTAGAGAATCTCAGTGTTACACCATGCATAATAAGTAAGTTTTGGTTGAAGGAACTTCTTTTCTTGATTAAGTTATCACTAATGGTGGAACTATGGAGAACTCATAAGATAGTGATGAGCTGAATCTAGAACGCACCCAAAGGATACAGAGATGACTCGATGTCGCCGTTGGAATAGCAAGATAAGATACTATAATAGGGGTTTAACCATGACTGTGTCAAAGAGGTAGAGAAGTGTTATGGGAGAAGGTATTAAGTTATTTGGACCAAGAAACCTCAGTTAAGTTTAAAAAAGGAGTAAAGGTTGGTGTAAAGCGTATATGTTAGCTTTGCCAGATTTGGATAAGGGTTTCTCCAACCACTAAGATCGACCTCGTCAAAGTTCGGGATGTGCTATCATGCAAGAAGGGAAAGTGATGGCTTAACTAAATAGCGAAGCGTGAATTGAATTACTTGACATCGGGATTTTGAGAGTATCGATTCATGTTCTAGAAACTAGAAATATTATCCTATTGGACAAGAATGTGGCCCTACATGGATTAGAAGTGTCTGCAAGGATTGTAGGAATCTAACAGATATCTTTGCTAAGTTGGTTTTGAGCTTGTGACATCGATTATTGGATTAAAGTTGATTGTGGTTATAAATTGGAAAAGTGCTATCATCTAGAGAAGAATAGTCATAGCCAATGTCATCAGCAAAGGAGAGATTGCTAATAAAGGTTTGGATGACACTAAGGATTAAAAAATGTGTTGGAAGTTTGAGCAACTTAACACGAAAATAGTCACTACTGATTTGAAGTTGACAATAAGGTGTTTGGAATAAAAGTTTCACAAAGGGATTTTGAAAAATGAGAAGGAAGATGGTAATTGACTATAATGGGGTTGTTAGTATGGTCTAACATGGAGAGTTGTTGCATTGTGCTTTGGAATGAACTTGAGATTATGTCTCTCAAAGTGGCCCTTACGAGGAGTAAAAAGAGAGTTAAAAGGAGGATATTAGCATAAGTGGTTCATGGCCAAATAGTTGAACTTATGTGTCTCAGGATAGTGGCTTTGGGAAGCAAGGTTTGAAGAAGAGTTGCCAATTTGGTAGGATATACTCAATCATGGTTTACAAAAAGAAAAAAAATGGACTAGTAATTGGAGATAACCGAGTATATGTTGGAATACCTAAGATGTTCACATGCCAAAGTTGGAAGAATGTTGATGTGCGCATAAGGAAACATGAGTTAAAGTATCCTGCTCATGACTTGGAAGTGGTAGCGGTGGTTCATGCTTTGAAGATTTGGAGACATTATCTTATTAGGCATAAGAGTGATATCTTCACTGATCACAAGAGTTTAAAGTATATTTTTACTCAATCTGATTTAAATCTGAGACAACGTCGTGGGTTGGAGTTGATAAAGGATTATGACCTAGAGATACACTATCACCCAGGCAAAGCAAATGTCGTGGCCGATGCACTTAGTAGGAAGAGCTATGCAAAGCCTCGGGCGACACGCATAGATGAAAATGGTACTCTATGGTTTGGTAAGAGAATTTGTGTGCCTGAAGTGAAGCAATCCTACATGAAGCACACGAGTCCGTTTACTCCATTCATCCTGGAAGTACTAAGATGTACCTAGATCTTAAAAAAAGTATTAGTGGTATGGGTTAAAGAGAGATGTGGCTGAGTATGTTGCCTTGTGTGACACGTGTCAATGTGTGAAAGCTGAACACCAGAGACCAGTTGGATTGTTACAACCGATGAAGATACGTGAGTGGAAGTGGGAAGAAGTCGGTATGGATTTCATAGTAGGATTACCACGTACTCAAAGTGGCTATGATTCTATATGGGTAATTGTAGATCGTTTGACCAAGGTTGCTCACTTTCTACCTGTCAAGATCACTTACCAAGGAGCAAAATTGGTAGAGTTGTACATGGAGAGAATTGTGCGTTTGCATGTAGTGCCAAAGAAGATTATGTCTGATAGGGGTTCGCAGTTCACGTCTCATTTTTGGGAGCGAATCTATACTTCATTGGGAACTAAGTTGAACTTCAAGTACAGCCTACCATCCCCAAAACCGACGGTCGGCCGAGAGGATTAACCAAATATTAGAGGATATGTTGAGAGCTTGTGCATTGCGGTATGGTACTACCTGGGATAAGAGTTTGCCTTATGCAGAGTTCTCATATAACAATGGTTATCAACAGAGTCTCAAAATGGCACCATTTGAAGCTTTGTATGGACATAAATGTAGAATCCCATTGTTCTAGAATCGGACAGGAGAAACACAAGTGTTTGGACCGGATGTGCTTAGTGATCTTTGAAGAGCGGTCGGGATGATTAGAGAAAATCGAGAGTGGCTCAATCACGTCAAAAGCTATATGCAGACATTCGAAGGAGAGAATTGGCTTTTCGGGGTAGGTGACTATGTGTATCTGAAAGTGTCACCTATGAGAAGTGTGAAGAGGTTTAACATGAAAAGAAAATTAGCTCCAAGGTATGTCGGTCCATTTAAGGTGCTAAATAGGCGTGGAGAAGTGGCATATCGGTTTGAACTACTGAAAGATTGGCGGGAGTGCATGATGTGTTCCATGTGTCTCAACTTAAGAGGTGTTTGTGTGTGCTTGAGGAGCAAATACCGTTAGAAGAGCTCACTGTGGGAAATGATCTTACCTATGAAGAGTTTCCGGTAAAGGTTTTGGAGACAGCGGAAAGAGTTACTAGAAGTCGAGTTATTAGGATGATGTAAAGTTCAGCGGAATCGTTACTCGAGGCGGAGGCAACTTGGGAAGAGAAGAGGATCGAGGAACACTTATCCGAAGTTGTTCGAGTAAGCAGCTCAATCTCGAGGACGAGATTCTTTTAAGGGGGGTAGATTTGTAACACCCTAAAATTTGCATGTTTTCAAAGTAGCTAAATTGATTTATTTATGCATTTGTGTGTACACTGAAATATAGAAAAAAAAATAATAATTATTAAAATAAAATCAATCATAAGGTACACACATGTATTTTTGCATCATCTTTGTTGCATATTTCTCTTGCTTGTGCGTTTTTGACGTGGGTTCAAAAAAGAATTTAAAAATCTGATGAGAAATTATATTTGAAAAATGTTTTGGAAAATCGAGTTAGAAAAGGAAAAGGATTTCCTTTCCTTCCTCCTTTTCTGTTCACGCAGCAGGCCAAGCAGCCCACTCCTGCCAATAGCGCTGCCCCTGTTCCCTCCTTCTATCTTGTTTGGCTGACACACCGCAGGCCCACGGCCTGGGCTGTCTTCATCCTCAAGTCGAGACACGGTCGGGACTCATGCCGACCGAGCTTCCCACGCCTCACCCGTCGAGTCCGCTACGAGTCCTGCCGGCGCTGTCCCTAGCCCCATAAATAGCAGCAGCGGGACCCCGCACCTCCCCACCTTGCCTCGCAGCTAATCACGCCTTTGCGTCGAGCTCGATAAGCCGCCCGCAATCGCCGCCACAAGGCCTAACTAGCTGCTGCCTTCGTCGTCTCGCGAGTCAGTTTAAATCGCAGCCGTCGTAAGTCACGGGGCGGGTTTTCCCTTGATCTCGCGAACCCTCCGGGCTTTTCTTTCTTTGATTCCTTGCCTCGGGTTGAGTTCTAATCGGCCTTGAACCCTTTGAGGAGGCTGTTTGCCGCCGCCGTTCGTCGTCCGTCGCTCGCGGCCGCTTCCAGACGCCGAGAACAGCCCCGGTGAGTCAGCGGTCGTGGGTCCTCCCGAGTTCCGCCGGGCGAGCTCCAATGCTCAACCATGGCGTCGTCGCCTCTGCTCGGTTCATGAACAGCCCAGCTCTTCTTCTTCCTCCCCTCCTTTAACCTTGGCCATCCGATTTTCGATCAACGGCTCAGATTAGAAGATACCCCTTCGCGGTTATTTTTCTAAAGAGACCCCCTGTTTTCTATAAATCCAACCCCCGCAGTCCCTCTTAGCATTGAAAATCTGATTTTAACTATTTTATTTCGAAATTCCGTAATCCAGTATTTACAAGTCTGCCACTGCATTATTTTTGCTTATAAAATCTTCGTTTTAACTTTGATTTGATTTGTTCAAGTTGCGTTAGATTCGTAATTTGATGCTCTACAAGATTAGCAATCTTCTAATCATGTTTTCCAACTTTTAATTTCAAGAATATATTTAATCTATTATTTTATAAAAGAAAATCTTATTTAAATCATAACCCTCTCGTTTTATATCCGATTTTTGTGATCTAAGTGTGTACGTGTGATCGTAGCAAGCGTGTAGATCAGTTTTATGAACTTTCAAAATCTGTTTTGTCTTGATTGGTGTACTGTTCTAATTAGATCTATTTGTTTGCCTTTATGCGATTGTTCGGATGCTTGCGTGTTGCTATGTGTTGATCAAGTCCGGTTGGTGAGCTTTTACGTGGTGAACAAGAAGCATCATTCAAAGAAAGATCTGAGATCAAAGATCTAGAAGATTGGATCTAAAGTTTAAGGCAAGTATAGTTGGGATCATCCTTGATGACCTATTCATGATCTCACTAAATTTCATATGCATGTGTCCTTCTTGCTACCTATTAAGGATTTCCTAGTGATTGATTACCGATTACCTTGGCACTATGGGATATTGCATATGGGTAGCTATGCTAGTGCTTTATAACCATGATCTTGTAACTTGATTAATGATGTATGCAATAATGATAAAAGATGACTTTTTAGCAATTTGGAATCTCAGGGGGTTAGAGTTTGTTCTCTTTTTGAGATGCTCTAAATTCCTCTCCATAAGGACTTATCATGCGTGATCATCCGGGACTTAACGCACAATTTGTGAGGGCTACATGGCTCGGCTCTAGTTCACTCAAGAGACCTTTTCTAGCTTGTGAGAGGAAGGGCCGAATTGGGTATAGGGCAACTGCTGTCCTTATGAGTATAGCCGTGATGGAATTGTGCCATGTTGGAAGAGGGGTCCTATATCGGCGACTTAGCGTCCCTTGCTTGTTAGATGAACTCTTGGATGGCTTTATATAATTTTTCGGTGTCATGGACTTTGCAAACCTATGCATTTGAAAATTATGACTCACGAGTGAAAGTGTACACCTCAAGCAGAGAGTTAAACCGATATATCGTCCGTGCCTTACGGTTAGGGCGGCCAAAGGGATTCTTTACGGAATAGATGATCACTCTTTATTTTTGCTAAATGTTAATTATGATGTTTATATTCTATTCTTTAATCTTGTTTACCTGATCATGTGGTTATGGGAATTGCTACTACCTTGATGCTAATAATTGCTAAAAGTGGACATACACTAAAAAGCTAAATGCAGTCTAACCGTGTCAGCCTTTTTGAGCCTCATGAATCCCTACTATACTTGTTGAGTACGACATGTACTTACACTTGCTTTACTTTTCAATACTTTGGCAAAATCCTGGATGGGTACCAGATTGCTAGTCAAGAGAAGTTTAGGCTTGTGATCAACCGGTCGGTGTCCTCGTGGAGTGGAGTCTTTACCTGAAGATCAGAGTGTCTTTCTGCTGGTTGCTCTCTGAGGTTATATTCTTTACTAATACGCTATTATAATTAAGCATTGTCTTTTGATATTACCTCTATTTATGGCTATATGTGAGATTTGACTTCACTGGGCTCACATATAGTGTGTATCGGGTTTTATTCTTAAAAGCGGGTGCTACTGGCGTGAGCCTAGGCGGAGCGGCCATCGGTGCAGATCTTGGTGGTAGTAGCAAATATTCAAATGGGAACTTTGAAGGCCGAAGAGGAGAAAGGTTCCATGTGAACGGCACTTGCACATGGGTAAGCCGATCCTAAGGGACGGGGTAACCACAGCAGATAGCGCGATCTCGCGTGATCCCCGAAAGGGAATCGGGTTAAGATTTCCCGAGCCAGGACGTGGCGGTTAATGGTGATGTTAGGAAGTTCGAAGACGCCGGCGGGGGCCTTGGGAAGAGTTATCTATTTGCAACCATGCTCGGGGGATGTGGCGGTTAACGGCGATGTTAGGAAGTCCGAAGACGCCGGCGGGGGCCTTGGGAAGAGTTATCTATTTGCAACCATGCTCGGGACTGATAAGACATTGCTTAGGAATGATAAGATGTAATTGAACCGAGGACCCGGGGCTATGGTGGGGATGGCTTCTGGGAAGGATCCCGGCTCCGGGCGGCGCCGGGCCCTAGCCCAACCAACTAGAGGCCGGCCCCGTCGCCCGTTGCGTCAACCCTGGAGAGCCGAGCCATTGATGTGCGCGTGGCCCGTTGCGCTGAGCCATTGATGTGCCAGTGTGGAGGTGGAGCAGCAGTCATACGAGCACCAGCCGCACAAGATTTAGGAGACCGGGTGCGACATCAGGCCCAATCCCCAAAGAAATCCATGCCACTGTTGTCGCCATGCCCCCACATGAAATATTGGCAGTTTCTTCACCATCCCGTTTCTTCACCATTTTGTTCCAAACTTGTAGCACTAGAAGGGCTTGTCACAAATGTGCCGCCCTCCCAAATTCTTGTGATGGTAGGACACATGTAGGAGCGTGCTGGTGGATGGTCGGGCTGGTGCACGTCGGGGATCCTTCCCTTGCACCTCCCCCAACGCCATGCCCACGACCCCACCACACAAACAGCAAGCCCATACTCTGCCCACAGCCCCGTCAGCAGCCTCATCTCATCACCATGCATAGGTCCATGAGGAATTTAGGAGGTAATCGTTGGATGCTTCTTGATAAATACAATAAATAGGGAAGAGAGATGGAGGGGGAGACGGTGAGACGGGTACACGGATGGCCTGCTGCCCTCTACAAAAACCCGAAAGCACCTATCTTCAAACACCCACCCTGCCCACAGCTTCAAACACCCTGCCTCTCTTCGGTCACTTCTCACTTCTCACTTCTCTCGGCGGCCAAGAAGAAGAAGAAGATGAAGATGAAGATAGACTTGACGCGCTCCATGTGCGCCAAGCATTTGGAAGCTGAGAAAGCGGCAGGCAAGCGCAAGCGCGGGGAGAAGGAGGAGGACAGGATCTTGATTGAGGTTTTCATGGTAACCTCACTCTACTCTCCATGGCATAGGATTCCTAACGTGTTTTGTTAGTATTGCCCTTCTGCATGATTCATCTTCTTGTGCACGATTCATCTGCTCTACTCTCCACGGCATAGGATTCCTAATGTGTTTGCTAGTATTGCCCTTCTGCATGATTCATCTTCTTGTGCACGATTCATCTGCTCTACTCTCCATGGCATAGGATTCCTAAAGTGTTTGCTAGTGTTGCCCTTCTGCACGATTCTTCATCTTCTTCTGCACCATTCATCTTCCCGACTTGCCACGCATAATATCACCTAGCAGTTTTTCGGGGTAAAATTATGTATGAAGATGTGTGTGCTTTGTTTTGAAATGTTGTGCAATTTTGTACTATTTTTTTGTTGGTGAATTATGATGCAGCCTGTTAAGTAGTAGGAAGTTAAGTAGTTGGAAAGGGAAAAAATTTCAAGAGGGGTGGGAAAAAATTCTAGAGGGATGGGGGATTTATGATACAGTATGTTTGGAAAAAAATGTAGGGAAAAATGTAAGCAAGGGAAGGACGTGTAAAAACTCATGGGAAGGGAAAAATTTGCAGGGAAAGGATTTTGCAATTTAGTATATGAGGGTGAAAAAGACGTGGGAAAAAACTTGGCTTCATAGCTGGAAACGAAAGGAAAGAAGGCGGTGAAAAAAACCTTGTTAGCTAGTACATTAGGGGGAACGTGGAAGAAAAAAGAAAGGAAAAAATGCTGGACCAAAAGGTAATTTTTTAAAAAAAAGTTAAGGAAACACTGGGCAAAAACAAAACAGAAGTTGTTCATGTCGGGGTATGGCATGGCATGCCATGTGCTATTCATGGAACTGTGCAGGCAGGCTGTTTATAAGGTACCTCTTATCATGGTACTGGTCGTGGGATGAACAGTATTAGCGACGTCATGGGAGCAGGTTGTTAGATTTGTCATGTATGAAGCAATCTCTGACCTTCATCTTTAACCTTCATATTTGTCATGTATCAAGTAATCTCTGACCTACATAGATAGTGATAGATTTGTCATGTATCAAGCAATCTCGACCTTCATCTTTAACCTTCGTATTTGTAACGTCCCCGCCTCCTCATTTGGGCCGCTTACATCGGCGGCTTTAATAGGACCAATACTACTCTCACGGACCAACACTGTTTTTTTCAAGCACTTTGTCCTCACTCATGCGCGCAGGAAAGCGAATTCGGTCGGTCACCCATCACGAAATTACTCCAAGCCAAGCATGCTTAACCACGGAGTTCTTTTCGAGATGAGCTTAGGAAAAGAAGTTGCAACTTATTGGTATGAGTATCATATTAATGCTATTAAGCCCTAGACCGGAGTGTTACATCCTCACCCCTTAAGCGTCGGCGTCCTCGTCGATCACCCCCGAGCGAGGAACCTCCTCTCTTGGCCCGTCCGTCAGGTGTGTCAGTGCCGGCGCATGTGCCATCTTTGTGTGACCACGATGGATCCACACCGACCATACGCACCATGCTGCGCAACTATGACACACGCGCCCGTGAAACCGCGAGAGTCGGCTCTGATACCATTTGTAACGTCCCGCCTCCTCGAGGCCGGGCCCGCTTACATCTGACAGCTTTAATAGGACCAATACTACTCTCACAGACCAACACCAGTCTTTTCTGCGCACTTTGTCCTCACTCATGCGCACCCGGGAACGAATTCCCAGTCGGTCACCCATCCTAAAATTACTCCAGGCCAAGCAGGCTTAACCCTGGAGTTCTTTCGAGATGAGCTTCCGGAAAAAAAGTTGCAACTTATTGGTATGAGTATCATATTAATCCTATTAAGCCCTGGACCGGGGTGTTACAGTATTTGTCATGTATTAAGCAATCTCTGACCTTCATCTTTAACCTTCATTGCAGTGCAAGAACAGCCATATAGCCTATAAATCGTGTGGCCCTCTCCCTGCATGCAACAAGTGCGGCATAGACATGACCAACCATGCGGAGGAGCTAGAGAGCATCATCAAGGCACAGGTCATGGCGTGCCCACGCCACGGCCTGGGTTGCAACGAGATGATCCACCCCATGAACAATGTACACCACAAGTATTGCCATGTTATGGAACGCATTTGTCCCTTCTTGGGTTGCAGTCTCAAAACCCCTAACCTGCTCCAAAACATCCACCAGTGCTGCATAAATTTTGCTCCCAATGAAGCAGGGACCTGCTGCCTTGATGATGCTCTCTAGCTCCTGGCATGGTTGGCCATGTCTGTGTGCCGCACTTGTTGCATGCAGGGCGAGGGCCACACGATTTATAGGCTATATGGCTGTTCTTGCACTGCAATGAAGGTTAAAGATGAAGGTCAGAGATTGCTTGATACATGACAAATATGAAGGTTAAAGATGAAGGTCAGAGATAGCTTGATACATGACAAATCTAACATTATCTATGTAGATCAGAGATTACTTGATACATGACAAATAGGAAGGTTACAGATGAAGGTCAGAGATTGCTTCATACGTGACAAATCTAACAACCTGCTCCCATGACGTCGCTAATACTATTCATCCCATGACCAGTACCATGACCAGCACAGTAAGAGGTACCTTAAAAACAGCCTGCCCACACAGTTCCATGAATAGCACATGCCATGCCATGCCATTCCCCGACATGAACAACTTCTACTTTGTTTTTGCCCAGTGTTTCCTTAACTTTTCTTTTTAAAAAATTACCTTTTGGTCTAGCATTTTTTCCTTTCTTCTTTCATCCACGTTCCCCCCTAATGTACTAGCTAACAAGATTTTTTCACCGCCTTCTTTCCTTTCCTTTCCAGCTACGAAGCCAAGTTTTTTCCCATGTCTTTTTCACCCTCATATACTAAATTGCAAAATCCTTTCCCTACAAATTTTTCCCTTCCCATGAGTTTTTACACGTCCTTCCCTAGCTTACATTTTTCCCTACATTTTTTTCCAAACATACTGTATCATAAATCCCCCACCACTCTGGAATTTTTTCCCACCCCTCTCGAATTTTTTTCCCTTTCCTACTACTTAACTTCCTACTACTTAACAGGCTACATCATAATTCACCAACAAAAAAATAGTACAAAATTGCACAACATTTCAAAACAAAGCACACACATCTTCATACATAATTTTACCCTGGGGAAACTGCTAGGGGGAAACTGCTAGGTGATATTATGTGAGGCAAGTCAGGAAGATGAATGGTGCAGAAGAAGATGAAGAATCGTGCAGAAGGGCAATACTAGCAAACACATTAGGAATCCTATGCCATGGAGAGTAGAGCAGATGAATCATGCACAAGAAGATGAATCATGCAGAAGGGCAATACTAGCAAACACATTAGGAATCCTATGCCATGGAGAGTAGAGCAGATGAATCGTGCACAAGAAGATGAATCATGCAGAAGGGCAATACTAACAAAACATGTTAGGAATCCTATGCCATGGAGAGTAGAGCGAGGTTACCTTGAAAACCTCGATCAAGATCCCATCCTCTTCCTTCTCCCCGCGCTTGCGCTTGCCTGCCGCTTTCTCAGCTTCCAAATGCTTGGTGCACACGGAGCATGTCAAGTCTATCTTCATCTTCATTTTCTTCTTCTTGGCCGCCGAGAGAAGTGAGAA
>JADLZL010004086.1:342500-387500 GCA_015844335.1 Chrysopogon serrulatus
TGGAGACCTTCCATCAATTCCTTTAAGTTTCAGCCTTGCGACCATACTTCCCCCGGAACCCAAAGACTTTGATTTCTCACTAGGTGCCGGTGGAGTCCTATAAGCAACATCCGCCGATCCCTGGTCGGCATCGTTTATGGTTGAGACTAGGGACGGTATCCGATCGTCTTCGAGCCCCCAACTTTCGTTCTTGATTAATGAAAACATCCTTGGCAAATGCTTTTTCAAGTAGCTTGTTCGTCTTTCATAAATCCAAGAATTTCACCTCGACTATGAAATACGAATGCCCCTGTCGGTGTTTAGCCACCAATAGCCTACCACGGGGTTCCTGCGGTAGTTCATTCGGATCTCGGCGAATAACTAGAACTCAGTGGTTTCACGCAAGAGACACTCGGTTTATCCTGGTTCGAGCCCTCGTCGTCGAGTAAAAGATCTACTCCAGTTGGCCTTGGCCTTTTGCGTTGGATTGATGTATGATTGCGTGTTGTTTGTCTGTTACAAAAAGGGTGCCCTGGCTCCTTTTTATGAGAGAAAGGAGCTAGGGCTATGGTTCAAATCTTAGTCGGACTAGTAGGAAGTGTTCTGCTCCTATTACAGAAGTTACTTTCTATTTGTCTAACTAGGACGATCTGTTATCTACTCGGATCTGGCCTTCTTGCTCCTATTCTGACGGGAACCGTGGCCGATGAGCAGCCGCCTAGGTCCCGTGATCGACAAGCCCCTGAGCATTTCAAAGTAGAACTCGGGGAGCGTCTCGCTTCTTGAGTGATGCTTCGAAGTGGTCTTAGCTGAAGACTTCTTTTCTTCTGTTGTGCGCCGTAGGTGCACTCATTGAGTGTTGCCCCCGAGCCTCTTGCTACTTATTTATAAGTAGCTGGAGGGTCTTGAGAAGAAAAAGGAAAAAAGTGGAGGGTGTATGCCCTGTAGCCCCCGAGCCTTCAACCGAGTTGTTTTTTGTCTAAAAAAGAAGTCGGATGATGGCTTTTGGCCATTGTGCACCGTAAATGCACTCATTGGGTGTAGCCCCCGAGCCTTCAACCGAGTTGCTCTTTTTCTAAAAAGAAGTTGGATGATGGCTTTTGGCCATTGTGCACCGTAAATGCACTCATTGGGTGTAGCCCCCGAGCCTCTTGTTCTTTGGAACAAAGAATTGGAGGGGGAGTGGGAAGCTGTAGCCCCTGAGCTTTTTCCAAATTCTTTGGTGCAGAAACCGAACAAAGTCTCATGACTCGCTTTTATTTATCCTTTACTGCTCTTTATGTCTGCTTTTTCGGTTGGGCGTTGGCAGCTGGCGGAGTTAAGGCTTTTACTGTGCTGGGATACTCTTGGGATATGCTTCTTTGCTGCTCTCTTTACTGTCCTCTTTTATTGTCCTTGTTGGTGCTTCTCTATCTTGGTGAACTTGGTCCATATATGCCGTCCTGAGCCTATAAATTGCACCTCCTTTTCGGTTGCTTTCAGTGCCTTGTAGTATGCTTCTTTCTGTTCTAATGAAGATGATAGTTTGTGAGGTGGAGCAGCCCCTAGGCTTCTTTCTTGTTCTTCCAGTATGGTTATTTCAGTGGGTAGAAGAATTCTTGAGATAGGGATTAGAGGCAGACTAATCTTGGAGTAGTATTGTGATTGGAGGCTCATTCTGGTAGGTAGAAGAAGTCTTGAGATGTGCCTTGTGTTGGGTCATTTTGCACTCTTAGTTCTTTTATCCTCTCTGCCAGAGCTATGCTTTGTGTGGGAGGATTGCCGATCTGCACGGTCTTCTAGCTGTTCGGTGTAGATCAGCAGCCGCCCCACGTAGAGCTGGAGCCCTCTTGTTCACATGGGTTTCGATCCGACTTGTGGTTGGAGAGGCCCGACGTGATGCTTGATTAGTCAGTGCTACTTTTGGTGATCTTGGATGCAGTGTTGGTGTGTCTAGGTTGCTTTGGATCCGCTTTCGGCCCGGTCTATTCCAGAGGTAGTCTGGGTCGGCAACGGTTATCACTTTGGGTTCTGCGTAGTTGTCTTCTATGGTAGAATTCCATTGGGTTCCTTGTAGATATTCTGCGTAATTTTCTTCTATGGCCAAATTCTATAGGGTTCCTTATAGCCGTTGCTTTAATGTTCTTTCTGAATTCGATGGGTCTTATAAGATTAGTATCCTTGTGTTCTGTAAGACTTGTATCCTTGTGTCCTGTAAGACTTGTATCCTTGTATCATGTAAGACTTGTTAAAGAAATATATGTTTCTGTATGAGTCCGAGTTGTTTTATCTTAAGATGCTGATTGTCTGTCTTCGTGCCGACTTGTTTTGGTTGATAAGCTGACTGTCTTCCTTCGTGGGGACTTGTTTTGGTTGGTAACCTGACTGTCTTCCTTCGTGCAGACTTCTTCTGGATAATTCGGCTTGGGTTACCTTTTCTTGTAACGGCGTAGATTTTTTACCGTTGGTGGGTAACGGGATTAGGACCGTTGTCCCGAAATTTGGGGGTTTACTGGGCCTTTCCTATTATTGCGCTATGTATCCGTTGGCCTTTTTACCGTTGTCCCCTAAGTGGGCCTTAAGACTGGGCTATAAATTTACTGCGGTGATTGTTCTTCTTCTTCGCCTTGCCTTTGCCTCCTGGAACCCTAGCGCCAAAAAAAATCCCCAAATCCTGTTCTTGCTTTGCTGCGCACCCTTCCCTTAGCTGCCTGCTCGTTGTATGGGTAGGAAGAAGGTTGCGTCCAAGAAACCAGAAGTTGAGAGGCCTGTTCTTGAGGAGGAGGTCGACGAGCAGCTGAACCCTGAGTTTGCTGTAATGAAGACCACGGTGAAGTCTTTCCCTGCCCCGACTACTTAGGAGAAGCATTTGGTCGAGCTAGAGGAGTGGGGGATGATCCAGCCCAAGGAATTTTCTGGTTGGGTTGCGCCTGGTGAGCATCGCGTTCCGGTTCCTCGCCTAGGGGAAATCGTTCTTTTTGTTTCTTTCGTTCGTGCCGGTCTCTGTCTTCCAGCATGTTCTTTTCTTCATTGTTTTCTTCGCTATTTCTGCATCTCACTCCACGATCTCACCCTAAACGGCGTTCTTCATCTTTTTGTTTTTGTTCACTTTTGTGAAACCTTCCTTGGCATTCCTCCCTCTCTGAATCTATTCCGCTTTCTTTTTTGTCTTAAGCCGCAGCCCCGCAATGATTCCGTCCACACCCTTGGTGGATGTGGGATTCAATTTCGGCAGGGCATAAATCGAGCCACTTTTTTGAGTATGATCTTATTGAATCCGTGAAGGACTGGCGCTCCGAGTGGTTTTATGCTGGAAATCTTGATGGTGGTGATGGTGCCCCAGCACTCGATGCTTACTCCGGAGTTTCGCCTGTTCCTAATGATCGGTGGGAGAAAGAGCAGCTTACTTCTGCCGAGTTGTCTCTGCTCCAGCCTCTTTTCGATAGGATTAGTTACTTGAAGCAAAACGGCTTGTCTGGTTTTGCTATTGTGGCGAGTTATCTTCACCGCCGAGTACAACCTTTAAAGGCACGGGATCATCTAGGCTTCGAGTACTCTGGTGCTGAGGATCCGTCTCGTATGGTGGCCACGACCGAGTTGTCCAATGGTGAGGTGCTTTTGCGCCTTCAGAAGATCTTGAAGGGAGCATCGGTGGTCCCTATGATTGGCTTTGAGTACTCAGCTAGCAAGCCTCCTCCTACTGTAAGTGCATCTTCCTGCTTGTTTTTGTATTGTCCGAGTACTTTTGTTTTATTCTGATTTTGTTCTTTGTGTCTTTGTAGCCTTTTGGTAGGAATTTTAATGTTGATGCTTCTCTCTTCATTGATGGAGAGATTGCTCCTCTTCCGGCTCCTTTGGCTGCTAGTAATAAGGTATTTGATGGCCGAGTTGTTTTGCCGGGTGTTTCTAAAAACGAACCTGTTCTTCAGTATGTTCCTTATCAGCCGGTGGCCCTTCCTCGAACTACTCATACCGGTGGGAAGAGGTCTGCTGTGGGTGACTCTTCTTCTGCTGTGCCTCAGAAGCGGGCGCGTACTTCTTCCTCTCCTCAGCCTTCAGGTAACCTTCTGATAGGTGAGAAGTTGTTTGGTTTTTCCTTGTTTGTTCTTTTTGGAAAGCGGTCTTGATTCTTCTTTCTTGGTAGGTGGCGGATCTGTTCTTCTTTATGAGGATGAGGCTGAGGATGTTGATGATTCCCCTCTTCTTCATCGGTAAGTGTTACCTTTTTGAGCTTTGGTGTACATTCTTCTTGTTGTTTAGTTTTAATTTGGCTTTTTGTAGCCCCCGGACGACTTCTTATTCCCCAGATTTGGGACTCCTGCCGGGTCCTACTCCTTCATCTGTCGAGTTGTTGGTGGATCTGGACGAGGTTATGCCGCCTCCACCATCTTGGCCTCGTCTTGCTCTCCGTCGTGCCCCTAAGTAAGGCTAACTTCTTTTCTCCTTTTTGTGTTATTTTGTCTTTAGCTCTTTTGTTCTTATAGGTTGTCTGCTACAATATCTTTAGCTCTGGCTTCTGACTCTGAGAAGACCGTGAGTGTTGGTGTTGTGGGTCAGGTGTCTGTGCTCGATCCGCATCCAGCTATCGAGTCTGCCTTGGCGGCGGCTTCATCTTCTGCTGCTGGGACTTCTTTGTTGCCGGTTGCGGAAGCAGTCATGGCGACTACTTTAGGGGCAGAGAAATTGCCTCTTACCCAACCCCTGACTTCTTCTCGTTCTAGGGTTGGGTGTTCTCCTTCTTTGTCGCCTTCTTATGCTCCTTGGGATTCTGTTCGTGATCTGAAGTTGATGCAGGAACTAGAAGAGGATTTTAATCTGAGTTCTCGCCTCAAGAAGCTTGAGTCTAGATGGAGTTCTGTCCAGGCTTCATTTAGTTCTTTTGCTAAGCAGTTCTAGGTAAAAGATTTGTCTATTTTATTTTCTTGCTTGATCTTTTTCTTTACCTCCTTTCTTCTGTATCTAGGAATACGTCAGTGATTCTGACCTCTTCTTTGGCTCGTCTAAGTCTCAAAAGAAGTTGTTGGATAAACTGGCTTCTTTGAGGCTGGAACTTGATGAGGAGCACCGTGGGCGCTAGTCGTCAGAGGCCGCCTTGAGAGCTCAGGTTATTGCGGTTGAACAGCAGAAGTCGGCCGCAATTGAATCTGAAAAGAAGACTTCCCGAGACTTCCAAGGTACTTATTTATGCTCTTTTGTGTCTATTTTTGTCGATGTTTTTTCTCTAACTTCTTTCTATTCTTTTTTTTGAAGCTTTGAAGAAGAAGCACTTGGAAGAGACTGAAGCTTTGAAACTGGAAGTTAAGACATTCCGTAACGAGTCAGAGAAGGTAAAAGAGGATGCTGAAGAAATTCTTGCCAGGGCTCGTCTGATTAGGCGTGGTGCTGATCGAGATCTTTTGTAGGCCAAGGCATCAGTAGAGGACTTGACGGTTCGCTTGAAGGCCTCGGTGGATAGATGGTCGGCCTTGCTGAATTCTGTCTGAGAGCTTGCCACCATGTTGAGGAGGCCTGAAGATGCTGGTCTGACCTGGGTTCAATTTATTCCCCGGCTGACCGAGCGAACTATCAACTTTGCAAAAGATGCTGTTTTGCTCGGCGTTCAGGGTGTGTTGGCTCGTGTCCGTCCCGATTGATCCAAACTTACCTCTTGAGAGAGTTTTGGATGGGACTCATACCCCCGAGGCCGAGCAGCACTTTTCGCAGATCTGAAAGCGCTTGTTTTGGACTTAGCTCGGGAGTTTACTGAGCTTGTAGAGGTTGCGGCCGTGGCGTCTTTGTTGGTAGTGATGACTAGCCATAGAAGATTGTAATGATACTTGATGCCTTCCCGAGGCTTTTGTGTGTAAAAACTTCCCTTCTTTGATTTGTTCCTTGGTAATGAATTTGTTGAATGCCTTTTTTTTGTCTTGACGATATGCCTGATTGACCGTGGATTGTCATCTGAGTCCTGTTTGAATCAAGATGTATTGAGTTGTCACTTTGCCCTTATCTGGCTCAGAAGAAGAAGTTAGGATATTTTAGATTATGTGTCCTCCTTCGAGTTCTGTGATCTAGAAGTCAGGATAGGTCGAGTTCTCTTTGCTCTCATCTGAGCCTGAAAAGGCATTAGGAATTTTAGACCGCAGGCCCTCATCCGAGTTTTATATTCTACAAGTCAGGATATGTCGAGCTCTCTGTTGGCTCTCATCTAGTTCTGAAAAGAAGCTAAGATAGGGCGAGTGTTGGCTCCTTAGCCGTACTCTCATCGGTGTTGTGAAAACAACCCGGAATGGTTGGGCTCGGGCTAGCTCTTAGCCGTTTTGCACTTCAACAATTTGCGAGCGTTTTTGCTTAGTTCGGACCATAGGCCCTCATACAAGTTCTGTATTCTAGAAGTCAGGATAGGTCGAGCTCTCTGTTGGCTCTCATCTAGTTCTGAAAAGAAGCTAGGATAGTGCAAGTGTTGGCTCCTTAGCTGTACTCTCATCGGTGTTGTGAAAACAACCCGGAATGATTGGGCTCAGGCTAGCTCTTAGCCGTTTTGCACTTCTACAATTTACGGGCGTTTTTGCTCAGTTCGGACCGTAAGCCCTCATTCGAGTTCTGTATTCTAGAAGTCAGGATAGGTCGAGCTCTCTATTGGCTCTCATCTAGTTCTGAAAAGAAGCTAGGATAATTCAGACTGTGGGCTCTCATCCGAGTTCTATGATCTAGAAGTCAGGATAGGTCGAGCCCTCTGTCAGCTCTCATCTAGTTCTGAAAAGAAGCTAGGATACTGTAATCTTTCTTTGAACAATAAGTCTTTATTGGGAAGAATAGTACATGTCTTTGATGTCTATGTAAAAAATCATCGTAATTGAAAGATGTGCCATGTATTTTTTATTGGTGATCCATCTTCAGTCATTAGCTCGTAGGATCCTGGCCCCGTTACTTTTGCTACTATAAAGGGGCCTTTCCATGGGCTGAGTAGTTTGTGCCTCCCGTCTAGTTTTTGAATTCTTCGGAGGACTAGATCACTGTTTTGTAAGGTTCTTGGTTGAATGCTCTTGTCATAATGTCTTCTAAATCCTTGCATGTATCTTATTGATTGTAGTGTTGCGTTGACTCTGACTTCTTCCATGCTGTCGATTTCTAGCCTCCTGGTCTCCTCTGCTTATCCTTCGTTGTACTGTTCAATTTTGGGGGATGCCCAGATCAAGTCTGCTGGTAGTACAGCTTCTGATCCGTATACTAAGAAAAAGGTGAATAGCCAGTTGCTCTGCTTATTTGAGTTCTTAATCCCTAGACTACTTTTGGTAATTCATCTATCTATTTTGATCCGTAATCTTTGAGGTCTTCATATAGTCTTGGTTTTAAGCCTACTAAGATGAGACCGTTAGCTCTTTCTACTTGCCCGTTTGCTTGAGGATGAGCTACTGATGCATAGTCTATGCTGAATCCACAGTCTTGTGCCTAGCTTTTGAATTTATTGGCTGTGAACGGTGATCCCAGGTCTGTGATTATTCTGTTTGGCATCCCAAATCTGTGCATAATTTCTTGGATGAAATCTTGTGCTTTGGCTGAGCTGTATTTTACCAATGGTTTGTATTCTATCCATTTGGTAAATTTGGAAAATGTACTCGAACCCTCCTTTGGATTTCTTGAGTGGTCCAACTTGATCAAGCCGCCACATGAGAACGGCCATGCGGGTGGGATACATATTAGATTGTGAGCTGGAACATGTGCTTGTCTTGCAAACATTTGACAACTTTTGTAGTGTTTGACTAGTTCTTCAGCATCTTTTAATGCTGTTGGCCAGTAGAATCCTGACCGGAATGCTTTTTCGACTAGTGTTCTTGAGGAAGCATGTTTCCGCAGCATCCAGAATGCATCTCTAATAGTATCTCTTTCCCTTCTGATGTTGGGACACATTTTAATAGTACGTCTGATGATGCTGCTCTCTTATAAAGGTTGTCTCCTACTAGGACGTAGTTTTTGCTTCTTCTAATGACTTGAGTTGCTTCTGCTTTGTTGCCTGGTACTTCTTTTCTTTGATGTAGTCTACAAATACTTGCATCCATGTTGAGTTATCTGGGCTAATTGACAAGATTTGCTCTTGTTCCGTCTTCTTTTTGTCTTCTTTCTCGTTTGTTTTGATAGATGGTTTGGTTAGCTCCTTTACGAAAACTCCAGCTGGTACTTTAGCTCTGTCTAAGCCTAGTTTGGCTAAAACGTCAGCTGCGACATTTAAATCCCGTAATATATGATAGATTTCTAATCCTTGGAAATTCTTTTCAAGTTTTCTTATTTTTGCACAGTAAGCGTCCATGTTTTCATTGGTGCAATCCCATTCTTTATTCACTTGGTTGACTACTACTGCTGAATCCCCGTAAACAAGTAATCTTTTGATTCCAAGTGTTGTTGTGACTTGTAGACCGTGGATAAGTGCTTCATATTCTGCTTCATTGTTAGTGGCTTGCCATAGGATTTGTAGAACGTATCCGAGTTGTTTTCCATCGGGTGCAATAAGTAGTACTCCTGCTCCTGCCCCTCCTAGTTTTAAGGATCCATTGAAGTACATTTTCCAATGGTCTAGGATGGGGTTTGGAGTGGGTTGTTGTATTTCAGTCCATTCTGTGATGAAGTCGGATAATGCCTGAGATTTGATCGCTTTTCTCGGGGTGAATTCAATCTTGAGTGCTCCGAGTTCAACTGCCCATTTTGAAATTCATCCTATAGAGTCTCGATTTCTTAAGCTATCCCCGAGTGGAAAATCTATCACAACGATGATTTTGTGATCCTCAAAGTAGTGTCTGAGCTTTCTTGATGTTATTAGTATTGCGTAGAGTAGTTTTTGCACATGTGGGTATCTCACTTTGGATATTGTGAGTACTTCGCTTATGTAGTATACTGGCCTCTGTACTTTGTAGATGTGTCCTTGTTCTTCTCTTTCAACTACAATAGCTGTGCTTACTACTGAAGTCGTTGCAGTAATGTAGAGCATGAGATCTTCATCCTTCTTTGGTGGTACTAATACCGGAGATGTACTGATGTATGCTTTTAGTTTGTCGAAAGCTTCTTGTGCTTCTTCGTTCTAGGTAAACTTGTCTGTCTTCTTCAGCAGTTTGAAGAAAGGTAAGCCCTTTTCCCCAAGTCTAGAGATGAATCTGTTAAGTGCTGCCATGCAACTTGTTAGTTTCTATAGATCTTTGATATCTGTGGGTGGGCTCATGTCAGTTATTGCCTTGATTTGTTATGTGCTTGCTTCGATCCCTCTTTGGCTAACTAGAAATCTGAGTAGTTGTCCTGATGATACGCCAAATACACATTTATTAAGGTTGAGTTTCCACTTCCATCTTTTGAGATTGTCGAAGGTTTGTTGTAGATCTTCAATCAGGGAATCCAGGTTTGACGACTACATCATCCACATATGCTTCCACATTCTTTCCAATTTGATCTCCTAAACAGGCCTGAATTGCTCTTTGATATGTTGCCCCTGCATTTTTGAGTCTAAAAGACATTGTTTTGTAACAATAGGCACCAAATGGTGTGATGAAGGAAGTCTTGCTTTGGTCTTCTTCTTTTAGTGCAATCTGATGATATCTCAAGTAGCAGTCTAGAAAGGATAATAAAGCTGAGCCTGCTGTTGAATCTACTATTTGATCGATTCTTGGTAATCCAAAAGGGTCTTTAGGACAATGTTTGTTGAGGTCAGTATCGTCGACGCACATGCGCCATTCATCCATGTTCTTTTTGTGTACCAGGATAGGATTAGCTAGCCAGTCTGGATGTAAGATTTCTTTTATGAATCCAGCTGCTAGTAGTCTGGTTATCTCTTTCTTTATTGCTTCCTTCTTGTCTGGTGAAAAATGCTGCAATCTTTGTTTGATCGGTTTTGCTCCTTTATTGACTTCAATTTTGTGCTCAGCCAACTCCCTGGGGACTCCTGGCATATCAGCTAGTTTCCAGGCAAATATATCCTTGTTGTCCCGTAAGAAGTTGGTGAGCGCGAGTTCCTATTTGATAGGTAGGTGCGCACTGATAGTGGCGGTTTTGGATGGATCGCCTGTCCCTAGATCAATCTTTTTGGTGTCCTCTCCTTCACCGTGTGGTGAGGGTGCTTTATTTTTAATTTGGGATTTCTAGTTCTTCGTTCTTATTTCTATCGCTGCTGAGTAGATTTCTCCTTGTACTTTTGAAGATATCTATATTGCTTGTACGTCGCACTCGTAGGCTCATTTCAGATCTCCTCTGAGAGAAAGCACTCCGTGTGGTCCTAGCATCTTGAGTAGTAGGTATGGATAATGTGGTATAGCTAATAATTTTGCAAGTGCTGGTCTTCCTAATATTGCGTGATATGATGATTCAAAATCTGCAACTTCAAATTTGATGAGTTCTGTTCGGTAGTTTGTGGGAGTTCCGAACATTACTGGTAGTGTAATCTGCCCAAGAGGCATAGCTGGTCTTCTGGGTACTATTCCATAGAACGGTATGCTTGTAGGTGTGATCATTCTTGAGAACTCTGGTCCCATCTTTTTCAGGGTATCTGCAAATATGATGTTGAGTCCTGCTCCTCCATCGATGAGTACTTTGGTTACCGTTATGGCGGCAATTGTTGGTCCAAGTACTAACGGGTATAGCCCTGCGTTCCCAACACTTGTCCACTGATCTTCGCGTGAAAATTGAATTAGATATTGAGACCAGTTTAGATATCTAGGCGTTGCTGGTTCTGCTGCCATGATTGTTCGCCAAGCAAGTTTGTCTTCTTGTTTGCTTCTGGACCCGGGGACTCCTGAGAATATTACTGACACAGTTGCTCTTGGATTTTGAAAACTGTTGTCGGCTGGGTTGTCTTCTTCTTTTTTCTCCCTGTTTTCTTCTTTTTCTTGTTTATCCTTCTTCATATATCTTTCTTGAAAGATGCGATGTTCTCCTATTGGGTGAAATCCTGTCGGATGGTAGATGCATTTCATATTCTCAAGATCTTCAAATTTTCTTGCCGGGTAGAATTTCTTTCTTCCGGTGGAGGCCACCATGTTGTCTGAGTATCTCTTTTTATTGTGGTAGTCTTGTCTGTTATCTCAGTTGTTCCATCTTCTTGAATCGTCTTGGTTGTTCCACCTCGAGTTGTCTTGGTTGTTCCACTTTGAGTTGTCTGAGTTGTTTCTTCTGTCCGTGTTGTTCCTTTTTTCTGAGTTGTTTCTGTTATCTAGAAATCTTTCTCATGTCTTCTCTTCTGTTGTAATCATCTTTTCGATTTGTTCTCTTGAACTCTTTCGTTTGTTCGTGGGTTCTCTTTTGCAGAAGTCATGAAACATCCACCTCACTTTCAAACCATATGAAAATGCTTCTATTACTTCTCTTTCGGTGATGTCGTGTACTTGGGCTCTTAGTTCCCCAAATCTTCTATAGAAGTCTCTGAGGCTCTCTTCTAGGTTTTGTTTCAGTCCTTTTAATTCGGCCTGTGTTATTGGATGTATGAGTATTCCTGTGAAGTTTTCGCAAAAGCTTTTCTGAAGATCACCCCATGTTTTGATGGATCCGGGGCGCAACTTGTCGAACCATTGGAGTGGTAATGTTTCCAGTGCCATCGAAAAAAACAATGCTTTGATGTCGCCATCTCCTCCCGCTAATTTTATTATTTGGGAATAGATTCTGAGCCATTGCATTGGCTCTATTTTGCCGTCATATTTTGAGTGATTGACTGGTTTGAATTTGTGTGGTAACCTGACTGTAAGTAGTCTCCCTGCGAAGCAAGGGAATCTGTCGGGTACTTTTTCCGGCTTGTAGTCGGAGTCTGCTTGGCTGTCATATCTTGAAATAGTTCTGGGAGGGCTTCGTGGTGGGTTTGGTAATCTTCCCCTATTCTCTCCCATTCTTTCGATCCAGTCATGATGAGGTTGAGTTTTTCTGGTTTGGAGTTGATAGTCTTTCAAATGCGAAAACTCTCCGACTTCTTTGGCTTGTCTGCTCAGATGGTATACGATGAGGAGGCACCCGATCATCTTGTATTCTTTGTGTGGTGTCTCTGAGTAAACTTCTGAGCTTGGCTTGTTCTTCGCTTGGTCTTTGTATGGCGTCGATTTTATTGATCAACTCTTGTATTTTATCAACAGGATCAAGCCTGGCCCTCGCTGTGGCTCGCCTTTCCTCGGCTTCTTTTTCAGCCCTTTTTTGATTGTACTCGGCTAGCTCTTCTTCATATTTGTGCCATGCTTCTCTGCGCTCACGAACTCGGTTCCTCCTTCCCCCTTTTTCTTGTTCCTTCTTTCTCTGGCTACTTTCTGGCTATCAGTCTCCCCCTCTCTTGTGATAGAATTTGGTGGGATGTCAGCTTCTGATTCTTCTGATGATTTGTAGTTGGGTTGGACAGTCGGTACCAGAGGTTGTCTCACCACAAATACTTCTTTATGTGTATTGACCGGACAGTCGAGTTCTTTTCCTCCTAAGGGTTTACCATATTGAAAAGGGAGGAGGGCGGGATACTTATCTCGTCTGAAGTCATTCTTCGAGGTGTGGTCATTAGATCTCGTCGCCTTTTGGGTGATACTTTGATATATCCATGTTGAGTTGTGGAAGCAGTGGTAGAAAGAACTCGGCACCTTTTGTAGACTTGTGCTCGTAGTTTCCTCTATTAGCTTGAGTCTTGAAAAAATTTTGCGTATCTTCGGTTCGGGTTCTTGAAGTAGTCGACTGTGGAGAATTCCGTGGTCGTCTACCTCGTAGATCTAGCTTCCGAAGATGAAGATTGAATTCTTCGAGAAAATCACTGTGTGTAGGTCCGTCGAGCCTTTGACGTCGAATTCGCCGAAAGCCCCTACCTAGCACACCAGCTGTCGATGTTTAGCCACCGATAGCCTGCCACGGGGTTCCCGCAGCAGTTGATTCAGATCTCGGCGAATAACTAGAACTCGGCGGTTTCACGCAAGAGACACTCGGTTTATGCTGGTTCGAGTCCTCGTCGTCGAGTAAAAACTCTACTCTAATCGGCCTTGGCCTTTTGCGTTGGATTGATGTATGATTGCGTGTTGTTCGTCTGTTACAAAAAGGGTGCTCTGGCTCCTTTTTATGAGAGAAAGGAGCCAGGGCTATGGTTCAAATCCTAGTCAGACTAGTAGGAAGAGTTCTACTCCTATTACAGAAGTTATTTTCTATTTATCTAACTAGGACGATCCGTTATCTACTCGGATCCGGCCTTCTTGCTCCTGTTCTGACAGGAACCGTGCTGATGAGCAGCCACCTAGGTCCCGTATCGATAGCCTTTGACTGTCCCTATTAATCATTATTCCGATCTCGAAGGCCAACACAATAGGACCGGAATCCTATGATGTTATCCCATGCTAATGTATCCAGAGCAATGGCTTGCTTTGAGCACTCTAATTTCTTCAAAGTAACAAAGACGGAGGCACGACCCGGCCAATTAAGGCCAGGAGCGCATCGCCCGGCCGTGAAGAAGGGTCGAGTAGGTCGGTTCTCGCCGTGAGGCGGACCGGCCAACCCAGCCCAAGGTCCAACTACGAGCTTTTTAACTGCAACAACTTAAATATACACTATTGGAGCTAGAATTACCGTGGCTGCTGGCACCAGACTTGCCCTCCAATGGATCCTTGTTAAGGGATATAGATTGTACTCATTCCAATTACCAGACACTCACGCGCCCGATATTGTTATTTATTGTCACTACCTCCCCGTGTCAGGATTGGGTAATTTGCGCTTTTTGCTGCCTTCCTTGGATGTGGTAGCCGTTTCTCGGGCTCCCTCTCCGAATCGAACCCTAATTCTCCGTCACCCGTCACCACCATGGTAGGCCCCTATCCTACCATCGAAAGTTGTTAGGGTAGAAATTTGAATGATGCGTCGCCCGGCACGAGGGCCGTGCGATCCGTCAAGTTATCATGAATCATCAGATCAGCGAGCAGAGCCCGGGTCAGCCTTTTATCTAATAAATGCGCCCCTCTCGAAAGTTGGGGCTTGTTGCACGTATTAGCTCTAGAATTACTATGGTTATCCGAGTAACACGTACCATCAAACAAACTATAACTGATTTAATGAGCCATTCGCAGTTTCACAGTTCGAATTAGTTCATACTTGCACATGCATGGCTTAATCTTTTAGACAAGCATATGACTACTGGCAGGATCAACCAGGTAGCACGTCCTCATCGACAAGCTAGCGCCAGCATCCACACAAGGCATCGACCGAGCTAGCTATCGTTGTTTCTAAACAGACTCACTCTTAGGCACGGGGTGGCAAAGCCCCCACCAGACTTCACCGTCAGCCACATCCAAGACCAAAAGCACAAGGGAGGTGTCCTTGGTGGTACCGATCTTAGCGAACGAGACCACGAGGCAACGCCGCGAGCGCTTTAGAGCCGACGAGCCACACCCAGGGGGTGCTCTCGACGAAGGCAACGTGTAGCGAATGCAACTTCCCATGGAACGGGTAGAGGCACGCAAGCACTTGTCGTGGTAGCAGGCAACAGGTGCCCGCAAGACTAATGGGACACAGGCGCTAGGAGTCGGCCGCGCATCGGCGGGGGTCCTCCTAGCAGTCACACGTCCAAGACAACTCATGCGCCAGCGTAGCCATGACGGTTAAGCCACCCAAAGCATCCCTCTGCGCTGCGCACGGTGAGTCTACTTGCAAGGACGGCAACCGAAAGTCCACAGTGCGAGAGCAACCGAAGCATACCAACAAATTGACCGACCGACTGACCTACCGAAATGTATTGGGAACATGGACTAAGAGTGTGCGGTAAAGCTTGCAGGTTCCTCGTATGTTTGGTCATGGCCCCCGGCCACCTCCCTCGGCCGGCCGGCGGCCGCGCAATGCCCGCCGAAGCAAGCCGCCAAGGTCGGCGACGTCATGGCATAAGCGGTTGTGGCCCCCGCATGCCTCCCGCGGCAGACTAGCAGCCCACCGCCCGCCGGCCGCCGTCAAAGCCACTAGCCGCCACGAGGCCACGTCATGGCCACAACCCGGCTGACCAGCCAGCCTGTGGCGCCAGCGGCCCGCCGAAGCGGGCCGCCATTGGCTACCGGCCCGGCGGAGAGACCCCGAGCATAAACCTCTCGCTGGCCTCCTTTAGGGCGGCCGGCGACCAGCAATAACCCGTCGATGCAGGCCGCCTTTAGCTACCAACCGGCCAAGGAGGCCATGAGCTACCACACGACCGGCCTCCGAGGCCACCCACCCTTGACGGGCCGCAAAGAGCGGGCAGCCCGAAAGCCACTGACCCGACCCACGGATGGAGGCATGGTCGTAGCCACACGCGGCCTCCCCGACCCAGCCGGCCATTGCCCAGCTCGTCGAAGTAGACCACCGGAAGGCTACCGGTCGGCCAAAGGAGACCGTGAGTTCCCAAAACATTAGCCCACGTATGCGGCCATTGAGCAAAGGCGTCCGGCCAACGTTAGCCAGCCATAGCCACCCAAGAGTAGCCGCATGATGGCTAGCCATGAATGGCCGGGCCAGCCACAGCCTGCTAAGCTGGCCATGGCTGGCCGCGGCCAGACATGGCTGGCCACCGGGGTGTAAGGCGCGAAGAGCGAGTCCCGGAGGAAACACGAGTGATCTCAAGTGGTTCCCCATTTCTCAGCCACCCGCAACCCCTCACCCCCCTACTATACCCGGAGGGGCATCCCCCCTCCCGGAAGTTCTAGCAGTTTTCCTTCCGTAAAACATACACGTATTGGAGGACATCGCGGGAAATCCGTGTGATTTTTGATTTCCCCGGTGTCTTGCTCGGGGGGGCGGTGCCGTCTCGAGGAGTCGCTTATTTTTGTCGCTAACTCTTAGGATGGACCCAGGCTTGGACTTGGGGGTGTGAGGCCCCGTGGGTGGGTCCCGGGCCCCATGGGCCACCCGGTGGGCGGGTCCCGCGGCCCATTCGTGGCCCATCGTGGGCCCGCGTGGGCCCGTTTTGCCCGGTCCGAGGCCCGTTTTGGCCCGTTCTCGTCGTGTTTTCACCGGTTCCCGCCGCGCTCTCCACATAGGGGGACTTAGCCATTATTCCACCCGCTGGTCAAGCCCGCTGTGGCCTGTTTCCGCGCCACGTGAACTGCTTCGGTCCGTTTGAAGCCCGTTGGCCTCCCGTTGCCCGTTTTGGCTCGTTCTCGTCACGTTTTCACCGGTTCTCGTCGCGCTCCTCACGTAGAGGGACTTAGCCATTCTATCACCCGCTGGTTGGGCCTGTTGTGGCCCGTTTCCCCATCACGTAAGCTGATTCGGTCTGTTCAAGTCCCGTTGTGGCCTCCCGTGGCACGTGCGGAGCCGTTTATGGGTTGCCCTGCCACTTATTGCATGAAGGAGACTTGGCTTTCTCATGGACTGGGGCACTATGTAGTGACTTGGGGACTTATCCACTTTGGCGGCGCCCGTAGGTACATGCATGGCGCGTCGCACCTCTCCATCCGCACTTGTGCTACACGGCCATTCATCCACGCAAGGCCACCTATGGGTGGGTCGTGGCACTTTGCCACGGCGTGCAACCGCACTTGCCATGTAGGTAGGTGGCCTTGCTACGCTGCATTGGGACTTAGCCGATTAGGTGAGCCCACACTTTGCCACACAACCATGCATCACACTTGCCCGATGACTTGTAGCATGGGACTTGCCTAGGCTCTGCCACGCAACCATGCCCTCGATGACTTAGCTGGTTTCCCCGGCGTCTGGAGGAGTCACGCGGGGCGCGAACCTGACCCTGGGTGGGGGAGTGGAGGGGGAGGGACGAATCCGTGCGACGCAGGGCTGGATCTCAGTGGATCGTGGCAGCAAGGCTACTCCGCCACTTACAATGCCCCCGTCGCGTTTTAAATCATCTGCAAAGGATTCAGCCCGCCGCCCGTTGGGAAGGGAGCTTCCAGGTGGCCCGCTGCGGTGCGTCGGTCGGGCGGGCTGAGCCAATGGCACGGGCCCTTGGGCCGCGAACGCCCTAATGTGGCTCGGGGCGGGGCGAACCGGCGCCCGGTTGCTAGCTTGGATTACGACTTAGAGGCGTTCAGTCATAATCCGGCACCACGGTAACTTCGCGCCAGCGGCTTTTTCAACCAAGCGCGATGACCAATTGTGTGAATCAACGGTTCCTCTTGTACTAGGTTGAATTACTATCACGGCACAGTCATCAGTAGGGTAAGACTAGCCTGTCTCACAATGGTTGTTGATGGTCCTTAACGCCTATTTTATACCATCAATTATTGCTCAATATAACATGATATCAACCATAAAGCATAGTTGTGGGGTTTGATTCTAATGAGTTCCACGAGTTGTGTTGTTCTCGATTGTTTTGTAGGTATATCCAATTTTGCACAGAATAAAAGTTTCTCAAATAAGGAATTGGACTGCACTATTGTGATAGGCTCATCGAGACAATCAAAACGGACATATCATTTGCTATATTCGGAGTCCGGAGTCAAAAGATATCAATTCTACACCGAAACCAACACTAGAAGACTCTAGGAGGCACTAGAAGGCGATGTACCGAAGGTGGGGCCCACCTGCTATAGGGTGGGGCCACCCGGCCCCACCCCGAGGCCGGCCGGCGCCCTCCAGAGCCCAATCAAGGTCTGCTTCGACGGACGGCCTCCTACCGCCTTAGGGTTTGCATCTCCACCGTTGCCGAAGTTGAATTAGTCCCATATCGCCTGTCCAGAAGAGGTAGAGGCTTTTCTAAACTATAAATAAAGAGGTAGACCCCCCTCCCTAAGGGCACCATATTATTATGGAGATGTAGAGGCGTCCCTCGAATGGATAACCTCTCATCTCTAGAGAATTAGGGCTAGACTTTCCAATGTAGTAGATTAGTTCTGGTTGAGAGTTAGGGAGAGCGGCGCTTCGCCCGGGTTTCGGAGGAGTCTTCGGAGAAGTCTTTAGAGTTCTGGTATATGTTTATATTTATTCTTGTAAGACTTATGCTTTAATATATTTTGTCTTCTCTATTTACTTTTATGCATTACATTTGATTGGTTAGTATAGTTGTTATACTTTAGCATAGGATCTTCGCCTGTATTAGGTGCTCTAGTTATCACGTGTGATTAGAGTAGTAATCTTTAGTGTAGACATGGTGTCTAGGCTAGGGTTTACCTGAGATTGCGCCCATCTCTCACGGTTAGTTGTGGTAGCCTCTAGAGGTGACAGCTCTTTTGGTCTTCGTATTCCACCACGTCGGAGTTGGTGTTTCGTAGAGCTTTTGGCAGCCTTACCCAGCTACCTTCTTCCCAGTCTTATTCAAGAGTTGGATAGGTACCGCTTTGCTCCAAAGTGCTATTGTGTGATTGCTTTATTTACCATGACTGGGAAGTATTTAGAAACCTTAAACTCTCCCGTTGTCCTCTCACTTTAGCTATTTACTCTTTTATCATATAATTCTCCTGTGTGTGTGTGTCATATATACATAATTCCTATCATCTATCATTTACCCCCTACTTTAGTCTAGTTGGTGTATTAAGTTAGTAGATACATGATGGTGAACTATCAATGTCTTTAACCAATGTTTCCCAGTGGTAAAATATAAATAACAATACCTGGAATACTCCCGGTAAAATGCTACAATGGTTTTCTGTGCGCTTACGGAATCCTTCATATTTTAGTTGTGCATAAGAAATACCAACAAGCATTTTTGGCACTGTTACCGGGGATAGGATTTTTCTCTATTTCTAGTAGCGACATTAGAAATGTCAACAAGCATTTTTGGCGCCGTTGCCGGGGAAACAATTGGTGTAAAGATTTTGATATTGATCTTGATATCTACTAATCTAGTCTACTACTAGTTTTAGTAGGATTACCCTTGTTTTGTTGAGTTGTGGAATAAGCAAGACATCAACCGTACCAACCTTTTGGCGAAATTCCACAAGAACAAGACATTAGAGATATTGAAGAACCTAGGGTGCCCAAACATTAATAATCCATCAACAATAAAGCCCTGCCATCTCACAGGTATGTATAAATATTTATATATATTATTCTAACCATGTGTAGATTGGAAAAGAAAAGTCATCATCACATGAATTCTAAGTTTATCATATATGACGAATAAAGATGCTGCTCTACTCACAAATACCACTGTGAGTCATGGTTAGTTTAATTAAGAAAGGTGAGAAAGTCTTGCTCATAGGCTTTAAAATTTGATGAGCAGTTATCCTATTGCATTCCACTACATATTTACTTTGAACAATCCATGCATCTACTCCATCTCATATCAAATCCACAACATGTTTAGTTTCTTGCACACATGTATATCACTAGCATCACTACTTAAAAAAAAAATTCTCACCATACATGATCATGCTTTCGTCTCTATTTAAGTAAACCTCTAAGTGCTTTTATGCTATCTTTGTTTGCTATTGTATGCTTAGGTTTCAAAGTATGTTCATACACCTTTTAAACTAAGCATGGTGCTTGGTTTAAACCACCTTCTTAAATTATATTAGACATGGTGTCTAGTTTGGTTTTTGAATCATAAGGTGTGTTGAGTTTACTTTTAAAAGCTTTTTAAATTAAGCGTGGTGCTTAGGTTAAAATGCTTTCCTAAATCAAATTAGACGTGGTGTCTAGGTTGATTTTTGAACTTAAAGTATGTTTTAGTAGGCAATGGATATTTTCTTAGACTAACCCCGCAAGAAATTCTCAAATTCAATTCGGGTAAGTCAAGAGATGAACTCACATTAGAGATGAATCAAGGAATGTGATGAAGTTTAACAGCTTTGCACAAAAGGAAGACACGGCTCACTCTCCATAAAAAAAATTGTAAGTATCAAAGTTTATATATTTAATCCTTTGTTGCAAGTTATCTTTGCCTTGAACCATATAAAAAGTGTAGCTACCAACAAAATTTGTTAAAAGAAATCCATGCTAAAGTAATCCTAAAAGCCCATCCTTTCATTAGTATAGATGAAATCCGCATAAACTTTATGGACCATAACCTACATCCCAAACTTGTTGCAATCCTTCGGGTATGTGTCCACTAACATTTATGCAGGAAAGAAAGAATAAATGCCCGATCATGGTTCGAAACAAAAAGAAAGGAGAACAAGTGTATAGAAAAGACTAAGATGAAAAGAAATCAATGTAAGAACACTTCAACATCTTCTACACTTCACCATGATAGTGGACCAATCACCCTACAAGACATAAGGTGCATTTATCCAAGCTTCATGTAACTTTAAATTACATTCAACATCTTATACCATGTTGTTAATTGTCTTGGTTATCCATACCTTATGCTTAATTTGCTAAAACTTAAAATAAATAAAATTCTTTATTGGTTCACCTATATATTCTTGGTTCTATTTGAATAAATATCTCTAGTCTTTTGAACTTTCTTACTCTATTATAAGTATGCTTCAGAATATCACTTAAACATTATAACATCAAAGTATATTTGTATAAGAATTTGGTTGTATATATAGACTATCGATCCTCTCCTGTATAAAAATGTTTAAATCATATTAGGAGACTTCATAAAATCAAATCAAAGTTAGAGTTATTCTTTAAAATTATATCTTCTTCTTAACCTTGTTTGAAAATTTGAAATAATGGTGAATCATTTAAAACATAAGCTACAAGTTAAACTTTAACTCCTTTGCAAACATTATCCATACCTTAAATAGATAGTATATTCCTTCGGGTATGTGTTGTCTACTAATCCCTTGCAGAGAAGAAATAATGAGAGAAGCAGAAGTCTAGAAGAGTGAGAAAGGAGTACAACATATAAGACAAGATGCTAAGGAACAAATCAAGATGCAAGGAAGGAAAAGACCATTGAAGTTCAACTACCCTTTACCACATGGTGCCATCACGCTCTAGTAATAAAGGTAACATATTAAAGGTAAGTGGTCATTATTTCCTCTTGATCTTGAAGTGCACACCAAGCACCATTCCCTTGATCTCAATCTTAACCAAATGAGCTCAAATATGATACATCTTATTTTGGAAGATGATAGTAATCTTGTTAATCTTGATAATTTATAAAGATGAACAATCCTTCCATAGGTTAAGTAACTCCACTCCTTCATCTTATAAGCTTAAATGCTATATTTATACTTTTGATATTCTCACCCAAGATGTAAATAAACAATGTGACAAGATATCAATCTTATTTTGTCTAAGGTTAGAGAATGAATAAATTTTTGGTTCTGTTGGTGTTTTCCCACCAATAGAGCCCCTGCGCTTGATTTCTACCTTGTCTTTATGAGCAGAACCCACTTCAAGCAAAGTGTGGGGAGATTCCCTAAATTCTACAAGTGGGAGTTCTAAACTAGTAACAAGGATGCACATAAGATTGGCTTTGAGATGCTAACAAAAAGAAAGGAAGAAGGTGGCACCACCATTGGAAACGCCACTAGTGGAGACAACACCTCAATCCTCATCCTTAGAAGCAAACTGAAGTACTCGATCAATGAACTACTGCAAGGAGGAGCCCAGTTCGGAGGGCTCAAAACATCGAACCCTCGCTGTGAGGTAACATCGGTAGTTATTCATATTTACTTTCTTACATTGCATGATTTATTTTCTCTTAACCATATTTACTTTTCTACATTAGTATTGCATAGGAAATAATAAAAATAAATAGATATGCACTAGGTTGCATTCATGCATCTTAAAAAACTTTAAGCCCCATATGAAACCCTTGTAGCGTAAACGTTATAGGAGTTCTCACTGTGGTGGCCTACAAAATAAAAATACATATCATGCATTTGTACATTCTGCATATAAACCTATAAAATCTAAAAATATTAATTGAGCATCCTGCTGCAATACTGTTATCATAAACATACTTTGAAACCTCCACAACACCCAATCCTCTAAAACAGCTAACCACTAACGTTTTATCCTAATACTGTTCCACGAGTTTTGGTGTTTCGTGAGTGCTTTCTGCAGGATGACTCCAAGAGCTAGCTCACCCAGGAATCCTTATCTTCATCACTCGAAGCACATCTCTCCGATGCACAGATGACCTCTGTGTGAAGGAAGTAACTTCTTGGGTGATGAGATTGAAGTATTCATAGCAACACTTGCGCTTATAAGCATGAGCTCCTCTATGAGGACCACTCAGCTTTAATGCTCAACTACGACAACATCCAGCTTGGGGGAGAGCATCCTCTAGTTATCAGGTAAGTATACCTATGCGATTATCGAGTCTACCTTATAGTCATAAAATACTAAAAATATGTGGGCACATGAAGGTCCATGTCTATAGTCTTTTGTGAGTCCATTAGTCTAAAAGAAATAAAAAGATGAATGATCATTAAAACCAAATAAAGATAGTTTAATTATTTATTAAGGTGTGATCATAAAGTGTGTTTATAATTCTATTTAGCTTGTTAAGAGTCAAATAAAAAACTAAAGAACAATAAACCTTTGTCTTGGAGATGATGAATAGTTGCTCTGTCGTAATTCCTTTCAAGTATCTAGTTTTCAACCTTAATTTCTCCTGAGTTTTGGATATGACTGTTTTGATATAAGAATTTACTGTAAACTTGAAACTTGTGGAGGCATATGCTTGAGCTAAGTCTAGGTGATTGAGGGATATGATATGAGAAAGTCTAAGCTAATATTTATCTTATTCCTAGCAATACTAAGTTCTAGAGATTTATCTTTAAAAAACTAAAAATCTTACATGATGAGCTCTTGTATGACAAAGTTTGAATTCCTACCAAAGCTATATATGATATACATTTAGAATAGGAAAACCTTTGCTCAATCATGCTGCTTGCTTTGCACTCGAGTTTAGTCAACCTTTGTTGTATACCTTATGAGAGTCTTGTCATGCTTTTAAAATCAAGATCACTTACATACTCCGCCTACATATGCATTACTCCTACTCTGAGAGTAAGCGCAATCATTTTTCACTTTCATCCAGATCCACCTTAAAATTATTTTTCTCCTACACTAGGGGTAAACACCCAAAAATATACCCCATAGGACAACCCCTATTTAATGCTCTAAGTTATTAGTATTATCTCTCCAATTATTTTGTATTCAAAGGATGCATGTGGCTATGAAAAAAATAAAATAAATATATTGAAAAAAAAGAAGAAGAGGGAGTTAAAAAAATGGATAAGTGTCCAAGCAATTAAAACAATGGGTACTTAGATGCTCGCCTCCCTAAAAAAAATATATATAGAAAGAGAGAAGAAGAAAAAAATTGGAGATAGCCCATGTTTTCCTATGAAAAGTTCTAAGTTCAAGAGAGAGATTTATTTCAAGGAGCAAAAGTAGAATTAGGATTAGCCACTAAATACCATATATACACCTATCCACCATACTCCATACACATGCACATCTTGGTTTGATTGTATGACTTGACTCTCTTTGGATGCATTGTTTGACTTTATAATATATGAATTGCAAGTATGCTCGTCCTTGTTTAATGCCACTCCTATGAGCTCCACTATAATAATTAGTTGTAGGAGGGCATGACAACATAAATGCCTCAGTGAGATCCACAAATATCACATACAATAAGAGATTTGAGGGTGTTATATGATTAAGCTCTGAGTTTTATTTTGAAAACTTGTAAAAACTCCAGAATATTGGTTGAGTGAAGAATTTGAGACATAGTGCTTGACTTGACTGTTCTATCTTTCAATTACTCAAGACCCACGCAAAAGTTGAAAAGATCCATAGTTATTGGTAATATGGGTATGTTTGAAAGTTAGAGCAGTTTTGTCTAATTCAAGGGAGAATTTCAGTTTGAAAGCATATGTACTTTTGAGGAGTGAAAGCATTGTAGCAACTCCTGATCCAAGTTTAGTAGTTAGGCTTTGCTAAGGGACTAGCAAAGGGTAAGCTTGGGGGAACTTGTCGACGGTCCTTAACGCCTATTTTATACCATCAACTATTGCTCAATATAACATGATATCAACCATAAAGCATAGTTGTAGGGTTTGATTCTAACGAGTTCCACGAGTTGTGTTGTTCTCAATTGTTTTGCAGGTATATCCAATTTTGCATAGAATAAAAGTATCTCAAATAAGGAATTGGACCGCACCATTGCGACAGGCTCATCGAGACGATCAAAACGGACATATCATTTGCTATATTCAGAGTCTAGAGTCAAAAGTTATCAATTCTACACCGAAACCAACACTAGAAGACTCTAGAAGGCACCAGAAGGCGATGTACCGAAGGGGGGCCCACCTGCTACAGGGTGGGGCCGCTCGGCCCCACCCCGGGGCCGGCCGGCGCCCTCCAGAGCCCAATCAAGGCCCGCTTCGATGGACAGCCTCCTACCGCCTTAGGGTTTGTATCTCCACTGTTGTCGAAGTCGAATTGGTCCCACATCGCCTGTCCAGAAGAGGTGGAGGCTTTTCTAGACTATAAATAAAGAGGTAGACACCCCTCCCTAAGGGCACCACATTATTATGGAGATGTAGAGGCATCCCTCGAATGGATAACCTCTCATCTCTAGAGAATTAGGGCTAGACTTTCCAATGTAGTAGATTAGTTCTAGTTGAGAGTTAGGGAGAGCGGCGCTTCACCTGGGTTCCAGAGGAGTCTTCGGAGAAGTCTTCAGAGTTCTGGTATATCTTTGTATTTATTCTTGTAAGACTTATGCTTTAATATATTTTGTCTTCTCTATTTACTTTTATACATTACATTTGAATGGTTAGTATAGTTGTTATACTTTAGCATAGGATCTTCGCCTGTATTAGGTGCTCTAGTTATCACGTGTGATTAGAGTAGTAATCTTTAGTGTAGACGTGGTGTCTAGGCTAGGGTTTACCTGAGATTGCGCCCATCTCTTACGGTTAGTTGTGGTAGCCTCTAGAGGTGACAGCTCTTTTGGTCTTTGTATTCCACCACGTCGGAGTTGGTGTTTCATAGAGCTTTTGGCAGCCTTACCTACCTACCTTCTTCCTAGTCTTATTCGAGAGTTGGATAGGTACTGCTGCTCCAAAGTGCTATTGTGTGATTGCTTTATTTACCATGACTTATTTATATAGAACCAAATTAATAGAGAAGTATTTAGGAACCTTAAACTCTCCCGTTGTCCTCTCACTTTAGCTATTTACTCTTTTATCATATAATTCTCCTATGTGTGTGTCATATATATATAATTCCTATCATCTGTCATTTACCCCCTACTTTAGTCTAGTTGGTGTATTAAGTTAGTAGATACGTGATGGTGAACTATCAATGTCTTTAACCAATGTTTCCCAGTGGTAAAATATAAATAACGATACCTGGAATACTCCTGGTAAAATGCTAGAATAGTTTTCTGTGCGCTTGCGGAATCCTTCATATTTTAGTTGTGCATAAGAAATACCAACAAGCATTTTTGGCGCCCTTACCAGGGATAGGATTTATCTCTATTTCTAGTAGCGACATTAGAAATGTCAACAATGGTCTAAACCCAGCTCATGTTCCCTATTGGTGGGTGAACAATCCAACACTTGGTGAATTAGAGCTAGCAACGGCGCTGTGCCGCCGCTTCGCCCGAGCCACATTAGGGCGTTCGCGCCTAAGGGCCCGTGCCATTGGCTCAGCCCGCTCGGCCGGCCAGCGCCGCGGGCGGGCCGCCTAGAACTCCCTTCCCAACGGGTGGTGGGCTGAATCCTTTGCGGACGACTTAAAACGCGACGGGGCATTGTAAGTGGCAGAGTGGCCTTGCTACCACGATCCACTGAGATCCAGCCCTGCGTCGCACGGATTGGTCAGGCTCGCGCCCCACGTGACTCCTCTAGACGCCGGGGAAAACAGCTAAGTCACCGAGCGCCACAAAAACCGGCTAAGTCCCCAAGTGCCAGGAAAACCGGCTAAGTCCCCAAGTCATCGCATAGTGGCAAGTGTGACGCACGGTTGTGTGTCAGAGCGTGGGCAAGTCCCACGCTACAAGTCATCGGGCAAGTGTGATGCATGGTTTTGTGGCAAAGTGCGGGCTCATCCCCAAGTCACTACATAGTGGCAAGTGTGATGCATGGTTGCATGGCAGAGCCTAGCCAAGTCCCACGCTACAAGTCATCGGGCAAGTGTGATGCATGGCTGTGTGGCAAAGAATCGGCCAAGTCCCCAAGTCACTACATAGTGGCAAGTGTGATGCATGGTTGTGTGGCAGAGCCTAGCCAAGTCCCACGCTACAAGTCATCGGGCAAGTGTGATGCATGGCTGTGTGGCAAAGAATCGGCCAAGTCCCCAAGTCACTACATAGTGGCAAGTGTGATGCATGGTTGCGTGGTAGATCCTAGCCAATCTCACCTAATCGGCTAAGTCACAATGCAGCGTAGCAAGGCCACCTACCTACATGGCAAGTGCGGATGCACGCCGTGGCAAAGTGTCACGACCCACCCATAGGGCAAGTGTGGACGAATGGGTGTGCAGCACAAGTGTGGATGGAGAGGGGCAGCGTGCCACGCTTGTATCTGCGGACGCTGCCAAAGTGGCTAAGTCCCCAAGTCACTACACTACGTAGTGCCCAAGTAGTCCCCTTCACGCCATAAGTAGCAGGGGCAGCCCATAAACGTCTCCGCACGGCCCACGGGGAGGCCACAACAGGCCTTGACTTGACTGACCAGTGGGTGATAGAATGGCTAAGTCCCTCCACGTAAAAAAGCACGACGAGAATCGGTGAAAACGTGACGAGAACGAGCCAAAACGGGCTACGGGAGGCCACAATGGGCTTCGAACGGATCAAAGCAACTCACGTTGCGCGGAAACGGGCCACAACGGGCCCGACCAGCAGGTGGAATATTGGCTAAGTCCCTCTACGTGGAGAGCACGGCGGGAACCAGTGAAAACGCGATGAGAACGGGCCAAAACGGGCCCACACAGGCCCACAACGGGCCGTGGGACCCGCCCCCACCGGGGTGGTCCAGGGGCCCGGGGGACCTACCCACGGGGGTCCCACACCCCCAAGTCCAAGCCTGGGTCCATCCTGAGAGTTAGCGACAAAATAAGCGACTCCTGAGACAACACCGCCGTCCCCTAAGCAAGAAGACGGGAAACCGAAAAGTCACATGGATTTTCGATGTCCTCCAAAATGTGTAGGTTTTCGTGAAGGCAAACCGCTAGAACTTCTAGGAGGGGGATGCCCCTCCGGTATAGTAGGGGTGAGGGGTTGTGGTTGGTGAGAAATGGGGAACCACTTGAGATCACTCGTGTTTCCTCCAGACTCGCTCTCCGGCGCCGCACCCCGGTGGCCAAGAATGTCCGGCCCCGGCCATTCATGGCTAGCCATCGCGCGGCCGCCGGGTGGCTATGGCTGGCTAACACCGGCCGGACGCCTTTGCTCGCTGGCTGCATACGTGGACTAATGTTTTGGGAACGCACGGTCTCCTTGGCCGGCCGGTAGCCTTCGGTGGCCTGCCGGTGGGTCAGCCGTTGGCCGCCGACCGGCCGGGGAGGCGCGCGGCGGATACGACCATGCCTCCATCCGTGGTCGGTTTGGTGGCCTTCGGGCGGCCTGCTTCGGGCGGGCTGCCGTGGAAGGCTGGCCGGGCCTTGGAGGCCGTTGTGTGGTAGCTCATGGCCTCCTTGGCCGGGTTGGTAGCCAAAGGCGGCCTGCTTCGGCGGCTGCTGCTGGCCTCTGGCTGGCCGCCCTAAAGGAGGCCAGCGAGCGGTTTATGCTTAGGGTCTCTCTCGCTAGCTGGTAGGCAATGGCGACCTGCTTCGGTGGGGGCCGCTGGCCGTAGGCGGGCTGGGGAGGCTGGGTTGTGGCCATGACATGGCCTCTCGTGGCGGTGGTGGCTTTCGGCGGCCTGCCTTTGGAGGCATTGCGGGCCGCTAGGCCGCGGGAGGCGAAGCGGGGGCCACAACCGGCTCAAGTGCCATGACGCCACCGACCTTGGCGGCTAGTGGCCTGTGGCGGCTTGCTTCGGGCTGGGCTGCCGCGGGCTGCCGACTGCCGAGGGAGGTGGCCGGGGGCCACGACCAAACATGCGAGGAACCGGCAAGCTTTTACCGCACGCTCTTAGTCCATGTTCCCAATACATTTCGGTAGGTCGGTCGGTCGGTCGGTTTGTTGGTATGCTTCGGTTGCTCTCGCGCTCTGTGGACCTTCGGTTGCCATCCTTGCAAGTAGACTCACCGTGCGCAGCGTGGAGGGATGCTTTGGGTGGCTTAACCGTCGTGGCTACGCTGGCGCATGAGTTGTCTTGGACCTGTGACTGCTAGGCGGACCCCCGCCGATGAGCGGCTGACTCCTAGCGCCTATGTCCCATCAGTCTTGCGGGCACCTGTTGCCTGCTACCGCGACAAGTGCTTGCGTGCCACTACCCGTTCCACGAGAAGTTGCATTCGCTACACGTTGCCTTCATCAAGAGCACCCCCTGGGTGTGGCTCGTCGGCTGTAAAGCGCTCGCGGCGTTGCCTCGTGGTCTCGTTCGCTAAGATCGGTACCACCAAGGACACCTCGCTTGTGCTTTTGGTCTCAGATGTGGCTGACGGTGAAGGCCGGTGGGGGCTTTGCCACCCGTGCCTAAGAGTGAGTCCGTTTCAAAACAACGACAGCTAGCTCGGTCGATGCCTCGTGCGGATGCCGGCGCTAGCTTGTCGATGAGGACGTGCTACCTGGTTGATCCTGCCAGTAGTCATATGCTTGTCTCAAAGATTAAGCCATGCATGTGCAAGTATGAACTAATTCGAAGCGTGAAAGCGTGAATGGCTCATTAAATCGATTATAGTTTGTTTGATGGTACGTGCTACTCGGATAACCATAGTAATTCTAGAGCTAATACGTGCAATAAACCTCGACTTCCGGGAGGGGCGCATTTATTAGATAAAAGGCCGACGCGGGCCCCGCTCACCGATCCGATGATTCATGATAACTTGACGGATCGCACGGCCCTCGTGCCGGCGACGCATCATTCAAATTTCTGCCCTATCAACTTTTCGATGGTAGGATAGGGGCCTACCATGGTGGTGACGGGTGACGGGAATTAGGGTTCGATTCGGAGAGGGAGCACGAGAAACGGCTACCACATCCAAGGAAGGCAGCGGGCGCACAAATTACCCAATCTTGACACGGGGAGGTAGTGACAACAAATAACAATACCGGCACATTGGAGGGCAAGTCCGGTGCCGGCTGACCACGGTAATTCCAGCTCCAATAGCGTATATTTAAGTTGTTGCGTTAAAAAGCTCGTAGTTGGACTTTGGGGCGGGTCGGCCGGTCCGCCTCACGGCGAGAACCGACCTACTCGACCCTTCCGCCGGCGATGCGCCCCCGGCCTTAATTGGCGGGTCATGCCTCCATTTTGTTACTTTGAAGAAATTAGAGTGCTCAAAGCAAACCATCGCTCTGGATACATTAGCATGGGATAACATCATAGGATTCTAGTCCTATTGTGTTGGCCTTCGGGATCAGAGTAATGATTAATAGGGACAGTCGGGGGCATTCGTATTCCATAGTGAGAGGTGAAATTCTTGGATTTATGAAAGATGAACAACTGCGAAAGCATTTGCCAAGGATGTTTTCATTAATCAAGAACAAAAGTTGGGGGCTCGAAGATGATCAGATACCATCCTAGTCTCAACCATAAACGATGCCGACCAGGGATCGATAGATGTTGCTTATAGGACTCCACCGGCACCTTATGAGAAATCAAGGTCTTTGGGTTTCGGGGGGAGTATGGTCGCAAGGCTGAAACTTAAAGGAATTGACGGAAGGGCACCACCGGGCGTGGAGCCTGTGGCTTAATTTGACTCAACACGGGGAAACGTACCAGGTCCAGACATAGCAAGGATTGACAGACTGAGAGCTCTTTCTTGATTCTATGGGTGGTGGTGCATGGCCATTCTTAGTTGGTGGAGCGATTTATCTGGTCAATTCTGTTAACGAACGAGACCTCAGCCTACTAACTAGCTATGCGGAGCCATCCCTCCGTAGCTAGCTTCTTAGAGGGACTATGGCCGTTTAGGCCATTGAAGTTTGAGGCGATAACAGGTCTGTGATGCCCTAAGATGTTCTGGGCCGCACGCACGCTACACTGATGTATTCAACGAGTATATAGCCTTGGCCGACAGGCCCGAGTAATCTTAGGAAATGTCATCGTGATGGGGATAGATCACTGCAATTGTTGGTCTTCAACGAGGAATGCCTAGTAAGCGCGAGTCATCAGCTCACGTTGACTACGTCCCTGCCCTTTGTACACACCGCCCGTCGCTCCTACCGATTGAATGGTCCGGTGAAGTGCTCGGATCACAGCGACGGAGGTGGTTCGCCGCCCCCGACGTCGTGAGAAGTCCATTGAACCTTATCATTTAGAGGAAGGAGAAGTCGTAACAAGGTTTCTGTAGGTGAACCTACGGAACGATCATTGTCGTGACCCTTAAACAAAACAGACCGCGAACGAGTTTCTCGTGCCGCTGGGCCTCGGCTCGGCCAAGGCCCCCGAGCTTTGGCGGAGGGGCCGCAACAGAACCCACGGTGCCTAAGGCGTCAAGGAACACTTGTATTGCCTCATTGGGTGGAGCGGTCGGCTTGCCTTCGGCTCCCCTAGCGGCGATGATATCTTAATCCACACGACTCTCGGCAATGGATATCTCGGCTCTCGCATCGATGAAGAACGTAGCAAAATACGATACCGAGTGTGAATTGCAGAATCCTATGAGCCATCGAGTTTTTGAACGCAAGTTGCGCCCGAGGCCTTCTGGCCGAGGGCACGTCTGCCTGGGCATCATGCGAAAAGACACTCCCAACCCACCCCGTGGGGAGGGACGTGGTGTTTTGCTCCCCGTGCCGCAGGGCGCGGTGGGCCGAAGTTGGGGTTGCCGGCGAATCGTGCCAGGCACAGCACATGGTGGGCGACTCTAAGTTGTTCTCGGTGCAGCGCCTCGGCACGCGGCCGGCGTATCGGCCCGGAGGACCCATCTAGCACCATAGCGCACGCCGCTCGGACCGCGACCCCAGGTCAGTCGGGACTACCCGCTGAGTTTAAGCATATAAATAAGCGGAGGAGAAGAAACTTACAAGGATCCGCCTAGTAAAGGCGAGCGAACTAGGCCTAGCCCAGCTTGAGAATCAGGTGGCTTCGCCACTCGAATTATAGTCTGGAGAGGCGTCCTCAGTGACGGACCGGGCCCAAGTTCCCTGGAAAGGGACGCCTAGGAGAGTGAGAGCCCCGTCCGGCCCGGACCCTGTCGCACCACGAGGCGCCATCAACGAGTCGGGTTGTTTGGGAATGTAGGCCAAATCAGGCGGTAAACTCCGTCCAAGGCTAAATACAGGCGAGAGACCGATAGCGAACAAGTACCGTGAAGGAAAGATGAAAAGGACTTTGAAAAGAGAGTCAATGAGTGCTTGAAATTGCCAGGAGGGAAGCGGATGGGGGCTGGCGACGCGCCCCGGTCGTATGCGGAACTACGCTGGTCCGCCGATCGGCTCGGGCGTGGACTGTTGTCGACCGCGCCGGGCGGCCTAAGCCCGGAGCCCTAGGTGCACCGGCGGCCGTCGTCGGCGCACGCCGGTGTCCGCGCCGCAAGGAGTCGACCCGGCGTGCAACGGCTGCGAGCTCCCCATCCGACCCATCTTGAAACGGACCAAGGAGTCTGACCAGCGTGCGAGTCGACGGGGTCTAAAACCTAGGATGTGCAAGGAAGCTGACGAGCGGGAGGCCCTCACGGGCCGCACCACTGGCCGACCCTGATCTTCTGTGAAGGGTTCGAGTCGGAGCACGCCTGTCGGGACCCAAAAGATGGTGAACTATGCCTGAGCGGGGTGAAGCCAGAGGAAACTCTAGTGGAGGCTCGAAGCGATACTGATGTGCAAATCGTTCGTCTGACTTGGGTATTGGGGCGAAAGACTAATCGAACCATCTAGTAGCTGGTTCCCTCCGAAGTTTCCCTCAGGATAGCTGGAGCCCATTACGAGTTCTATCGGGTAAAGCCAATGATTAGAGGCATCGGGGGCGCAACGCCCTCGACCTATTCTCAAACTTTAAATAGGTAGGATGGCGCGGCTGCTCTGGTGAGCCGCGCCACGGAATCGGGAGCTCCAAGTGGGCCATTTTTGGTTAGCAGAACTGGCGATGCGGGATGAACCGGAAGCCGGGTTACGGTGCTGAACTGCACGCTAACCTAGAACCCACAAAGGGTGTTGGTCGATTAAGACAGTAGGACGGTCGTCATGGGAGTCGAAATCCGCTAAGGAGTGTGTAACAACTCACCTGCTGAATCAACTAGCCCCGAAAGTGGATGGCGCTGAAGCGCGCGACCCACACCCGGCCATCTAGGCGAGCGCCATGCCCCGATGAGTAGGAGGGTGTGGCGGCCGTCGCAAAACCTAGGGCGCGAGCCTGGGCGGAGCGACCGTCGGTGCAGATCTTGGTGGTAGTAGCAAATATTCAAATGAGAACTTTGAAGGCCGAAGAGGAGAAAGGTTCCATGTGAACGGCACTTGCACATGGGTAAGCCGATCCTAAGGGACGGGGTAACCATGGCAGATAGCGCAATCTCGCGTGATCCCCGAAAGGGACTCGCGTTAAGATTTCCCGAGCCGGGACGTGGCCGTTGACGGTGATGTTAGGAAGTCCGGAGACGCCGGCGGGGGCCTTGGGAAGAGTTATCTATTTGCAACCATGCTCAGGAATGATAAGACATTGCTCGGGAATGATAAGACATTGCACGCATGTCGACTATCCGTGTTTCAAGACGGGTCGGATGGGGAGCTCGCAGGCCGTTGCAGCGCAGGCGCCCGAGGGCGCACCTTGCGGCGCGGGGAGACCGGCCGTGCCGGCGACGGCCGCCGGGGGGCACCTAGGGCTCCGGGGCTTAGGCCACCGACGCGCGGCCGACTACGCCCACGCCCCGAGCAGATCGGCGGACCAGCAGGAGCTATTCCGCATACGACTGGGGCGCATCACCAGCCCCTATCCGCTTCCCTCCTGGCAATTTCAAGCACTCTTTGACTCTCTTTTCAAAGTCCTTTTCATCTTTCCCTCACGGTACTTGTTCGCTATCGGTCTCTCGTCTGTATTTAGCCTTGGACGGAGTTTACCGCCCGATTTGGGCTGCATTCCCAAACAACCCGACTCATTGACAGTGCCTCATGGTGCGACAGGTCCAGGCCAGACAGGGCTCTCACCCTCCCAGGCGTCCCTTTCCAGAGAATTTGGGCCCGGTCCGTCGCTGAGGACGCCTCTCTAGACTACAATTCGAGTGGCGAAGCCACCCGATTCCCAAGCTAGGCTGGTCCCGGTTCGCTCGCCGTTACTAGGGGAATCCTTGTAAGTTTCTTCTCCTACGCTGATTTATATGCTTAAACCCAGCGGGTAGTCCCGACTGACTTGGGGTCGCGGTCCGAGCGGCGTGCGCTGCGGTGCTAGATGTGTCCTCCGGGCCGATACGCCGGCCGCGTGTCAGGGCGCTGCACCGAGAACAACTGAGTGTTGCCCACCATGTGTTGTGCCCGACACGATTCACCGGCAGCCCCAACTTCGGCCCACCGCGCCCTGCGGCACAGGGAGCCAAACACCATGTCCCTCCCCACGGGGTGGGTTGGGAGTGTCTTTTGGCGTGACGCCGAGGCAGACGTGCCCTCGGCCAGAAGGCCTCGTGTGCAACTTGCGTTCAAAAACTCGATGGTTCGCGGGATTCTGCAATTCACACCAGGCATCGCATTTTGCTACGTTCTTCATCGAAGCAAGAGCCGAGATATCCATTTGCCGAGAGTCATGTGGATTAAGATATCATCGCCGCTAGGGGAGCCGAAGGCAAGCCGACCGCTCCACCCAACGAGGCAATAAAAGTGTTCCTTGACGCCTTAGGCACCGTGGGTTCTGTTGCGGCCCCTCCGCCGAAGCTCGGGGGCCTTAGCCGAGCCGAGGCCCAGCGGCACGAGAAACTCGTTCGCGGTCTGTTTTGCTTAAGGGTCACGATAATGATCCTTCCGCAGGTTCGCCTACGGAAACCTTGTTACGACTTCTCCTTCCTCTAAATGATAAGGTTCAATGGACTTCTCTCGACGTCGGGGGCAGCGAACCGCCTTTGTCGCCGTGATCCGAACACTTCACCGGACCATTCAATCGGTGGGAGCGACGGGCGGTGTGTACAAAGGGCAGGGACATAGTCAACGCGAGCTGATGACTCACGCTTACTAGGCATTCCTCGTTGAAGACTAACAATTCCAATGATCTATCCCCATCACGATGAAATTTCCCAAGATTACCCGGGCCTGTTGTTGACGGCTATTAATGACTAAATTTACCCGTCAACTAACTCCTGAAAGAGGCACATTGGAGATCACCAACATAGACTTAGGGTTTACACTAATGGAATTCCACGAGTTTTGGTGAATCCTTGTATCTGCAGGTACACATCAGAAAAGCTATCGAAAAGGACCAACATGACAAATTACCAGCACCTCAAATGATGAATTGGAATGCACCACTGCGAAGAGCTCATCGAGACGATCGAAACAGACATATCATTTGCCTTTTTCGGAGTTCCGGATGATCAGATATGAATTCCACTACGAGGGCTGCACTAGAAGACTCTAGAAGGCGTGAGAAGACACCACGGCGAAGCGGACCGCGAGCGGCCCCGGAGCCAGACCGGCCGGTCTTGGCCCGGACCGGCCGGCCTCGCTACATGGGCCAAACGGGCCCAGCTTCGGCCCACGTGCTCCACCGTCTTAGGGTTTCAATCTCAGCCGTCCGCCAAAGTCGGTTTGATCCAAGGGCTCACGTTCATCCCACCGGGCTATAAAAGAACGGCAGGACCCCCCAGGGCATCACACATTCATTTGCAATTCTCTCAAACCCTAATTGAGAGGTGTCCCTCGAATGGATAACCTCTCTAGGGCTAGAGATCAAGAGAAGATTAGTCCTCTCTAGGATCTAGTCTTTAGATAATATTGAGATGGAGAGTGAGGGAAGAGTTAGGAGGAGGTGCCGGCCTATCGGTGCCCTCTCTATGGCTTGTACCTTGGCGGGATCAAGCTCTACTTGAGCTTGCTCCTGGGATGTCTCTGGTGATCAACTTCTAATCAAGTAAGTTCTATGCCTATATTGTTTATACGGATCACGACTCTCTTTGAGTGCTTTATTCTCTTCCTAGGGGAGTAGAGTATTATCGTAGGTGTAAGCATGGTGCTTAGGCTTAGGGTAATCGTGGATGCACCCTACATTCTGGATTTGGTGGTAGCTCGCAGAGGTGACTTATAGCTCTGTTGAATCCTATGTATCCCACTATCCCATTTGCAGGCCAAGTAGGACGCGGTTGCTAAGGAGATCTACATCCTATGTCAGTGTCTCTCCTTATGTAATGTCCCTAGTTAGCAATATAAGACATAGACTTGCCCAAGTTAGAAGAAGTGAACCATAGTTATCCTCTCTACTCTCCTATTATCATCAACCTTGATTGCTGCTCTCAACCCTATTAATTGTCACCCTAGTTCTACTTTAGTTCTATCTTAGTCTAGTCTCTACCTTCACCTTACTGCTACCCTTAGTTAAGTTAGACCGTAGTTGATCTCACACCTTTCTCAGTGGAACGAAACCTGGAATACTCTAGGATAAAGCTACAACGGTATCCATGCGCTTGCGGATCATTCAGTGGGCGTTAACAGATATCAACACACTTTTTAGCATCATTGCTGGGGATAGGGATTTATCTCTATTTTTGGTAGCGACGTTAAGAAGTGTCAACAAGCTTTTTGGCGCCGTTGCCGGGGAAACGGTTTGCTGAGTTGACTACGAACCTAGCTTAACTTTTCTTTTCTTTTATCCTTTTTCCTTTTATCCTTGTTTCTTTTATCCTCTACTCCTTTCTTCTTTCTTTCATTCTTTTCTTTTCTTTTCAACTTTCTGGTTTAGCATGAATCACATTCCTATCAATCAATATGCTAAGCCCACGAGCGCAAGCTTTAGGCCATTAGAATCTTCAGAGCCTATCTTGGCATCTGGTTATGAGCTGCGCCCGTGTTGGGTAGACTTTGTCCAAAAACAATCCTTCTCGGGAGAAGATGATGAAAACCCATACTCACACCTATGGGAGTTCTTACTGAGATGCGCATGCTTTCACATCTTTGGCATGTCCGATAAGACTTTGCGATGGAAGCTTTTTCCGTTCTCTTTGACCGGAAAAGCTAAACATTGGTACAACAAAACCGTAGGAAGTATGCAAGGAGATTGGGAATTGTTATGCTTTGAATTTCAATCCAAATTCTTTCCCATCTCTAAGGTTATTGATCTTCAGGAAGAGGTTCTACGCTTTAAACAGCTAGAGGAGGAATCTCTAGAAATATCATGGGATCGCATTAATGATCTCCTCACCACAGTGCCCCCGAACTTTCTATTCCGGACCCAATGTTGCTTCAACACTTTTACTTAGGCCTTGGTAAGGATTCTAAGAAGTCCCTTGATATAGTTTCTGGAGGATCTTTCCTTCATGTGACTGCTAGTGAGGCAAGGTCTTTGATTGATGAACTTTGTGGAAGGACACCTTGCCCTAGCATTCAATATGAACCCCCTGAGAAAGAGAAGGAATTGTTTCCTAGACAAGAGGAAGTTTCGATAGCTAAATCGCACTTATTCCAATCCCAACATTTAGCTATCAGTCCCGAACCATCCATGCCCCAAAATCCACCCAGGGAAGAAGAAATTCAACCTTTGGAGTATAATCTTTTTGGTGTTGATATCGGGGAGAGCCTAAACTTCCAGTCCTATAAGAGACCTTCAAGTGAACATAATTCAAATCCTCTCATGAAGGAATCTCTTAGAAAGCATCTTCTTTGGGAAGAATTCAAGGATGGCATGTCTAATAATGCCATAGGAGAGCCGAGTCAATTTGATTCTAACCCTATCTTCTCTCCTTCTATGACCACATTAGGTGTCTTATCTGAACCCATCTTAAAACCCATCCTTGACCCCGAAGAATTCCCTAACTCTTGTTCTCTTGAGTCTCATGATGACCTTAGAGATCCACTAAGACATATAGAGCCTAGGAATCATGATGGACTCGAGGATGACCAAGAAGTGCTACAACAATGGCTGGAATGTGTAGAATGGATGAACCATGAAGAAGCCTTAATTGAATCTAGTCCAGGCCTAGATCCACTTGATAAACTCCCGACTCTAAGTTTGGAGGAGGCCATTAATGAGACTAGCTTGAGAGCCACCAATCCTAAGGAAATCCTAGACAGTAATATGATTGATGAATTTCATAGGCATGAAATGAAGGAGACAATGTTTTCGCCTATAGACATTTATGTAAAATCACCCTTGGAGATTGGTAAGGGAGATGACATCAATAAGCATAGAAGCTACTACAAAAAGATCTCATCAAAACCATGCTCATATGACACATCTCCTGAATCTCTTGGTCCCTCTACTATGACCACACTCAAGATCTTCAACCCCCTCATACATCCTGTCCATAGAAACTTTAAAAGGGAGGTTATAGATGCATATGTTTATCATAAACATTGCAAGTCTCGATGTGCAGATCTTAAGGAAGGTAGATAGGAATTGGTGTTGGAGGGGAAACCACTTCACCATCTTGAAGCACGATTTTGAGGTTTCCCAACAATGAGCTTTTATCCTGAGACTAGCGCTTTCGATAGACAACATGAACTTTCTGAACTGCCCTTGTGAATTGAGCATAGAGATATAATTGTAAAAATATTCCTTCGGGTATTCTTGTCACTAACCTTTCTAGGTTTGAAGCAAGATGAATGAAGGATGATAGTGTAAGGTATGTCCAACTAATTATTATGCAACATTCGATCACATCCATCCAAACTTGATGTTGCCTTGCAAGAACTCAAGTGTGGGGGATATGCTTCTTTGAAAAATCTTATGCCATGTTGCAATTCTTAGTTGTCTTTACCTTTAAGCTATACACAACTTGCCATATAATAATCATGCTCTTTCATCTCTACTTGAATGATGAATCTCTACAATGCCTTCATGCTACCTGTGCTTGCTATAGTATGCTTAAGGTTTGGAGTATTTTTATACATCTCTTAAAAGAAGCATGGTGCTTAGTTTAGGAGTGTTGATCTTACTTCCAAAGGCCTTTTAAATTAAGTGTGATGCTTAATTTAGAATATCTTCCTAAATCAAATTAGACGTGGTGTCTAGGTTAATTTTTGAACTAAGAGCATGCTCTATTAGACACTAGATATTTTGTTGGACTAACCCCTACAGGAAATTCTAAAATCCAATCTAGGTAAGTCAAGAGACGAATTCAAATCAGAGATGAAGCAAGGCAAATCCAAAATGGCAAAGAAAAAAAATGGCACGACAAAAAGAGCACCATCTAGGAACAAGAGGAACCATAAACCGAGATGTGAGGTTGACCAAACAAGGAAAGCATTGAGCAAAGCAAAAGGACCATCAAGAGTCATCCACTCTTCATCATATGGTGTCATCGTGCTCCAATTATGAATGTAACATCCAAAGGTAAATGGTCACTACTTAAAATGCTTCTCCTTGGTTTTGGTATGAACATGAATAAAGAACTTAACATGTTTGAGTAATAATTATCCATGATCAATCCTGATTAACTCAACATGTCTAGTTCTTTAACTTGTTCATAGCATCACTATCTTGATTTGTAGTCTTAACCAAATGAGCTAAAAAGTTGCACATCTTATACTTAGAAGATGATAGTCATGATCATGTAAAGACCACACAACATGTACATATAGACAATCCTTCCATGGGTTAAGCACTTCAACTCTTGTAGCCTAATGAACTTAAATGTTACATCCTTGCTCAACCTTTTGATCCTACCTCTCATGATAATGTTGAACAAAGCACATAACATCAACTCCATGTTGTTCAACGTGACTAAGGATAGGAGATGTGAAATAGAAGTTCTAGTTCTGCTGGTGTTTTTCCACCAGTAGAGCCCATGCACTTGATCTCTACCTTGTCTTTATGAGCAGGACACACTTTAAGCAAAGTGTGGGGGAGTCAATTCCCTCCTGGACCTGTCAAAGCAAAATCAAATCTCAAAATCAAGACGGGTTAGGTAGAATAAGGTGACACATCATAAAGGGCATCAGCATAGAATCTTAATCTTCACCGAAAGAGCTAGCTTGGAGAAGAAGCACTCCCATGCACGCAACCAAAGAAACTCTAATTGTGTCAACGCTGGAGGAATCAACAAGAAGGGAGAAGTCTTGTTCAGAAGACTTTAAAAATCTGAACCCTTGCCGTGAGGTAACATCGGTAGTTATCCATATTTACTTTCTTGCAATACATGGATTATTTTCCCTTTAGCATGTTCACTTTTCTGCATTAGTATTGCATTAAAAAAATAATAATACTAAATAAATAGGTATTCATCTTATTAGATAATTCATGCATTAACTTGAAGCCCCATGTGAATAGTTCTATAGTGTGTAAAAGCCCATAGGAGTCTTCACCGTGGTGGCATAAAAATAATAAAAATAATCATGCATACATGTTTTTTTTTTTCTGCATAACAAAAATAGAAAATACAAAAACAATAATTGAGCATCTTGCTGCACTGTATACACTGTAACAACCTTTGAAAACCTCTCACAACAATCAGTCCATGAAACGGCTAACCACTAACTGCTTACCCTAATCCGTTCCACAAGTTTTGGTGTTTTGTGAGATGTTTGCTGCAGGATGACTCTAAGAGCTAGTCCACCTAGGAATCTTCAGCGACATCACTTGAAGTACACCTTCCCAACACACAGCTAATCACTATGTGGAGGAAGCAACTTCTTGTTGGATGAGATCGAGATTCCCGGCTACACTTGCTCTTGTAAGCATGAGCTCCACCGCGAGGACTGCTCAGCTTCAATGCTCAACCACGACAACAACCAGCTTTGGGGAAGGCATCCCCTAGGTACCCAGGTAAGTGTACCTACGTGATTATCAAGTCAATCATAAAAATAAAAAATACCAAAAATATGTGAGCACATGAAGGTTCACCATAGTATCATAAGAAAACTTAAAAAAATACCAAAAATATGTGGACACATGAAGGTCCATGCTTTCTAGAGTCTTAAGAGTCTTATATAGTATTAGTATTAAAAATGCAAAACTAAATAAAAATGTTTGTTTAGATAGAGTCAATAAATAGACAAGCCCTGAAGATGATCATTAAAGATGAAAATGATGAAATGCTGCTCTGTCATAACACCTTTGAAGTGCTTAGTTTTTAGACATAAGTTTTCCCGAGTTTTAGCTTTAACTGTTTTAACATGAAGATTTGCTCTGAGCCTAAAACTTGTGGGTTGCATATGCTTGAACTAAGTCTAGGTAATTGATTGATCTAATTGAGAAAGTTTGAGCTACTATTTATCTTGTTCCGAGTGACACTAGAGTTCTGGAGATTTATCTTTTGAAAAATACAAAACCTTACATGATGAGTTCTTGTATGACAAAGCTTACATTCCCACCAGAGCCAAACATGATGAGATAGGCTAGATAAACTTCCACATATATGCTGCTTGTCTTGCATTGAGTTTTATCAACCTTTGTGACCCTTGTGAGAGATTTGTCATGCTCTTGAATCAAGATCCACTTACACTCCACCTTCATATGCACTACTCTACACTGGAGTAGGCGCAATAACATGATATTCCATCTACACCCATCTAAAAATGTTTTGCTCCTACACTGGGAGAGAACACCAAAAAAACATTTCCATTAGATAGCCACCCAATAAATGCTTCATGTTCTTGTTGCTATCTCTCATAAATATTTTATGCCAAAAGGAGTGTTATGAGCTATGCAAAAGTTATCATAAAACAAAAAAAAGGAAGAGGACAAGTGTCCAAGAGAAATGGGTACATAGATACCTACCTCCCTAATGAAAAAAAAGAAGAAAAAAATAAGATAGCTCATACTCTCTGGCCAAGTTCCAAATCTCAAAAGAGAGACGTGTCTTCAAGGAGCATAGAAGAATTAGGTTCCACCACATATCCACCATATCCATACACTTGCACATCTTGATTCGATTGTATGACTTATTTCTCCGTGGATCCATTGTTTGATTTGACAACATATGCATTGCAAGTTTGCTCTTTCAAGTTTTCTCCTTACTATAAGCTCCACATAAGCTTTAGCTACAGGATGAAAAGAAAGGCAACCATCACTACTGCCTTGGCGAGAATCCACAAATACCACATATACTGAGAGATTTGAGAGTGTCATACATGGGAAACTCTGAGTTTTATTTAAAAACCTCTAAAGTTGAACAAAGAGCTTGAGACATAGTGCTTGGCTAGATCTTTCTGTCTTTCGATTGCTCAAGACTCAAGTAAGAGCTGATAAGCCCCATAGTCAAAGGTAACATGAGTAAGTTTGAAAGTCAGCTCAGTTATTGCTTAAGCTTGGAGGAGAATTTTTGTCTGAATGCAGGTATACTTCTGAGGAGTTACATCAAACTGGTTACAATGCTTAAACTTATACATATCTTTTGTTAAGCTTTTTGAGCTTAGCTTTGCTAAGGGACTAGCAAAGGTTAAGTGTGGGGGTGTTGTTGACGGCTATTAATGACTAAATTTACCCGTCAACTAACTCCTGAAAGAGGCACATTGGAGATCACCAACATAGACTTAGGGTTTACACTAATGGAATTCCACGAGTTTTGGTGAATCCTTGTATCTGCAGGTACACATCAAAAAAGCTATAAAAAAGGACCAACAGGACAAATTACCAGCACCTCAAATGATGAATTGGAATGCACCACTGCGAAGAGCTCATCGAGACGATAGAAACGGACATATCATTTGCCTTTTTCGGAGTTCTGGATGTTCAGATATGAATTCCACCGCGAGGGCTGCACTAGAAGACTCCAGAAGGCGCGAGAAGACACCACGGCGAAGCGGACCACGAGCGGCCCCGGAGCCAGACCGGACGGTCTAGGCCCGGACCGGCCGGTCTGCTATAGTGGCCAAACGGGCCTAGCTTCGGCCCACGTGCTCCACCGCCTTAGGGTTTCAATCTCAGCCGTCCGCCAAAGTTGGTTTGATCCAAGGGCTCACGTTCATCCCACCGGGCTATAAAAGAAGGGCAGGACCCCCCTAGGGCATCACACATTCATTTGCAATTCTCTCAAACCCTAATTGAGAGGTGTCCCTCGAATGGATAACCTCTCTAGGGCTAGAGATCAAGAGAAGATTAGTCCTCTCTAGGATCTAGTCTTTAGATAATAGTGAGATGGAGAGTGAGGGAAGAGTTAGGAGGAGGTGCCGGCCTATCAGTGCCCTCTCTACGGCTTGTGCGCGGGATCAAGCTCTACTTGAGCTTGCTCTGGGATGTCTCTGGTGATCAACTTCTAATCAAGTAAGTTCTATGCCTATATTGTTTATCTGGATCACGACTCTCTTTGAGTGCTTTATTCTCTTCCTAGCGGAGTAGAGTATTATCGTAGGTGTAAGCATGGTGCTTAGGCTTAGGGTAATCGTGGATGCACCCTACATTCTGGATTCGATGGTAGCTCGCAGAGGTGACTTATAGCTCTGTTGAATCCTATGTATCCCACTATCCCGTTTGTAGGCCAAGTAGGACGCGGTTGCTAAGGAGAACTACATCCTATGTCGGTGTCTCTCCTTATGTAATGTCCCCAGTTAGCAATATAAGACATAGACTTGCCCAAGTTAGAAGAAGTGAACCATAGTTATCCTCTCTACTCTCCTATTATCATCAACCTTGATTGCTGCTCTCAACCCTATTAATTGTCGCCCTAGTTCTACTTTAGTTCTATCTTAGTCTAGTCTCTACCTTCATCTTACTCCTACCCTTAGTTAAGTTAGACCGTAGTTGATCTCACACCTTTCTCAGTGGAACGAAACCTAGAATACTCTGGGATAAAGCTACAACGGTATCCGTGCGCTTGCGGATCATTTAGTGGGCGTTAACAGATATCAACACACTTTTTAGCATCGTTGCTGGGGATAAGGATTTATCTCTATTTTTGGTAGCGACGTTAAGAAGTGTCAACACCTGTCGGCCAAGGCTATATACTCATTGATTACATCAGTGTAGTGCGCGTGTGGCCCAGAACATCTAAGGGCATCATATGTAACACCTCTGGTGTTGGGCTCACTAAAACACTTGCATTAACTGGCCATAATCATCATCATCATCTCATATATGCATGTGTGTGACAAGTCATTGTGCAAGTTCTATGTTTGTGCTCATGAATAGATCATTTGGTGCTTGCTTTGCTTGCTTGATACTATGTCATGACATGTAGTGTTGCCAAATATGCTCTACAGTAGTTCAATGATACTTAGAATACTTCATGGAACAATAGTCATGTTGATCACATTGCCCAATTAAACTCCTAAGTGCTACTTTGACCTTGAATGCCTTCTAAAGTTGTTTTGTTTGACTGATTCAAAAGTGCTAATTAGAAACTTTGCATGTCAGTGCACCCTTAATGAAAGTTGTAGATAATTTTATGTAGAACAAACTTTGTTTAAGGCTCAAACCATGAAAATGTGTGCAAGGTGCCCAAAAGTACACATTTCTGCTAAAATCAGTGCTGTTTTCACCTCTGAAATTTTGGTTAAGTCACAAATGACATGCAAGTGTGTGTTTTTACCCTTCTTGAGCTCTGTAGTTTCCTACCCAAGCCAAAACCAGTGCATGCTCCTTCAAGCAAAGTTGGAGAGCATCTATAGGGCTACAACTTTTACCAATGCGTCTTTGGCTAATACTTGCATGGTTTAACGGCTAATGATGAGTGAAATTCACGGTTTTGATCGGCCATTCCTTAACGAAACGGGCGCTTGCCGTTTTCAAACCGGCCGGAGTGGCCGACCGACGGCAGCACTCGGCCGCCATCTGGCGCCGTACGCCGGCCGGGGGCCCCACCATTCAGGCCGCCGCGGCCACGACGACACCATGGGGCACGCCCGGCTCCCTCTCTCGCCCTCGCATTCCCTCCTTCCCCCTCTCTGCTCTCTCTGGCGGAAGGGAGAGGCGACGCCGACGCCGCCGCGCGTTCGCCGACGTCACTCACCGTAACCACCGCACCGCCGCCGTCCAAACCGCACCCAAAGCTCCGCCATGACTCCCTCTTCCACCTGACACCGATAGCAAGCCAATCCATCCTCAGGTGAGGGCGCATTGCGCCATTCCGCCGCGTCCGCCATGGCCGGGAGCTCCGCCGAGCTCGAGCTCACCGCGGCCGGGGCTTTGCCGGACCCTCTCGCTCTCTCTTTCACCAGTTCCGTAGCTATCTAGGGTTGTAGATCGAGTCTATGGTGTTGGTTTCGCTGATTAGGGCTTCTGCACGCCGGAACGAAGCATAGCGCCGTCGTGCTCTCGCCGCCGCCGTGCCATGTACGCGGGCAAGCTCCTCTGGAGCTCACCGCCGGCCAAATCTCCAAACCCTAGCTTGCTTAGGACCTCTAGAACCGGTGTCCGCGCTCGATTTTGGGTGTCACCGCCGGCAATGGCCAGTGTGCAGTCGCGCAGCGCCGCCGTCCGCCGGTGTGCCTCGCCGTGGTAGCTTGAGGCCACGGTAGGTTGCGTTTCTTAGCTCGTCGGGTGTGTCTGGTCGTGGGCATCACGCCGGTATGGCTCTCGCCGCCGTTGACCTCACCGTCGTCGAGCAAGGGGCGGTCAAAATCGCAGCTCCGCCGTCCCCTGTTTGGTCTGGCTGACGGGTGGGCCCGTTGACCTCGTGGGCCCCGCGTGTCAGCCGATGTAAAATTAGGTTTTGCTTTTTATTTTTGAGAAAATGCTTATATCTTCAATAAATCATATCTGGAGCTAGGAGTGTCCAAATGGTGTGATTCCAATTTCCTTGGATTCCTCTGTAGGTCTAGTTTTTTTATAAAAATATAAAACATGGCATGTTCTACAGTAGAAAGTGCTTGGTGTATTTATTTTGTTCTAGGCCTTGAAAATTGGTTAAATGCATAACTAATTATTAATTGATGATAAAATTGTAAATCCAGTTGGATTGGCTTTGTTTTGTCATGCTTTGTCTAGGAAAAATGTTGGGTGGCATGTAAACATGTTTGGCATGGCAGTTTGCTAATTAACTTGATTAAATGCCTTGAATCTGGTACATTTTGCCATAAAATAAATATGCATGCTCTGGATATTAAATTTGTCACACTGTATCTTTGTGGTTTAGTGTAGCTAAGAAAAATTTAAAATCTGTTGTTTGATACTTTTCAAATGGGTTTATGAATTATCACCC
>JADLZL010004086.1:392500-395000 GCA_015844335.1 Chrysopogon serrulatus
CAGCCGGCCAGAGACCCCGAGCATAAACCTCTGGCTGGCCTCCTTTGGCGGCCCGCCGGCGACCAGCAGCGGCCTGAATGGAAGCAGGCCGCCTTTGGCTACCGGCCGGCCAAGGGAGGCCATGAGCTACCACACGGCGGCCTCGAGGGCCCCTAAGTAATTATCCCTTTAGCAGAAGAAGCAGGCCAAATGAAGGCCACCACCCGCCACTGATGGGGCATGGTCGTAGCCACAACGGCCTCCCGGCCCGGCCGATGGCCCGCGGCTAGCCAGTAGAGTAGGAATAAGATAAGGCCGGCCAAAGGAGGCCGTGAGTTCCCAAAACATTAGCCCACGTATGCGGCCACCGAGCAAAGGCGTCCGGCCAGCGTTAGCCCGACCATAGCTGTAAAGCCGCCATGATGGCTAGCCATGAATGGCGGGGCCAGCCACAGCTAGCCAAAGCTGGCCCCTGGCTGGCCGCGGCCGGACATGGCTGGCCACCGGGGTGCGCGAGGCGCGGAGAGAGTCCTGGAGGAAACACGAGTGATCTCAAGTGGTTCCCCATTTCTCGCCCCGGCCGCAACCCGTCACCCCCTACTATACCGAGAGGGGCCTCCCCCTCCCAGAAGTTCTAGCAGTTTGCCTTCACGTAAAACATACACGTTTTGGAGGACATTAGGAAATCCGTGTGACTTTCGTTTCCCGGTGTCTTGCTCGGGGGGACGGCGGTGCCGTCTCAGGAGTCGCTTATTTTGTCGCTAACTCTCGGGATGGACCCAGGCTTGGACTTGGGGGTGTGGGCTCCCGTGGGTGGGTTCCTCGGGCCCCGTGGGCCACCCTAGTGGGGCGGGTCCCGCGGCCCGTCGTGGGCCCACGTGGGCCCCTTTTTGGCCCGTCTCCGTGGTCTGCTTTTGGCCCGTCCGAGGCCCGTTTTTGCCCCGTTCTCGTCGCGTTTTCATCGGTTCCCCGCCGCTCTCCACGTAGAGGGACTTAGCCATTATTCCACCCGGCTGGTCGGGCCTGTTGTGGCCCGTTTCCGTGCAAGTGAGTTGCTTCGGTCCATTCGAAGTCCGTTGTGGCCTCCCATAGCTCGTTTTGGCTCGTTCTCATCACGTTTTCATCGGTTCTCATCGCGCTCTTCACGTGGAGGGACTTAGCAGTTCTATAACCCACTGGTCAGTCAAGTCAAGGCCCGTTGTGGCCTCCTGTGGCCCGTACGGAGCCGTTTATGGGCTGCCCCCGCCACTTATGGCGTGAAGGGGACTACTTGGGCACTATGTAGTGTAGTGACTTGGGGACTTAGCCGCTTTGGCGGTGTCCGCAGGTACAAGCGTGGCACGCTGCCCCTCTCCATCTGGACTTGTGCTGCACAGCCATTTGTCCACGCTTGCCCTATGGGTGGATCATGGCACTTTGCCATGGCGTGCATCCGCACTTGCCATGTAGGTAGGTGGCCTTGCTACGCTGCATTGGGACTTAGCCGATTAGGTGAGCTTGGCTAGGCTCTGCCACGCAACCATGCATCACACTTGCCACTATGTAGTGACTTGGGGACTTGGCCGATTCTTTGCCACACAGCCATGCATCACACTTGCCCGATGACTTGTAGCGTGGGACTTGGCTAGACTCTGCTACGCAACCATGCATCACAGTTGCCACTATGTAGTGACTTGGGGATGAGCCCGCACTTTGCCACACAACCATGCATCACACTTGCCCGATGACTTGTAGCGTGGGACTTGCCCACGCTTTGCCATGCAACCATGCGTCACACTTGCCACTATGCGGTGACTTGGGGACTTAGCCGGTTTTCCTGGCACTTGGGGACTTAGCTGGTTTTCATGGCGCTCGGTGACTTAGCTGGTTTCCTCGGCGTCTAGAGGAGTTACGCGGGGCGCGAGCCTAACCCTAGGTGGGGGAGTGGAGGGGGAGGGACGAATCCGTGCAACGCAGGGCTGGATCTCAGTGGATCGTGGCAGCAAGGCCACTCTGCCACTTACAATGCCCCGTCGCGTTTTAAGTCATCTGCAAAGGATTCAGCCCGCCGCCCGTTGGGAAGGGAGATTCGAGGCGGCCCACCGCGACGCGTCGGTCGGGCGGGCTGAGCCAATGGCACAGGCCCTTGGGGCACGAACGCCCTAATGTGGGTCGGGGTGAGCGGCAGGCACACGGGCGCCGGTTGCTAGCTTGGATTTCGACTTAGAGGCGTTCACCATAATCCCAAGACACCTGGTAGCTTCACGCCACTAGCTTTTCAACCAAGCGCGATGACCAATTGTGTGAATCAACGTTTCCTCTCGTACTAGGTTAAATTACTATCGCGGCACGGTCATCAGTAGGGTAAAACTAACCTATCTCACGACGGTCTAAAACCGGCTCATGTTCCCTATTGGTGGGTGAACAATCCAACACTTGGTGAATTCTGCTTCACAATGATAGGAAGAGCCAACGTCGAAGGATCAAAAAGCAATGTCGCTATGAACGCTTATCGCCACAAGCCGTTATCCCTCGTGGTAAC